>VMBQ01010163.1:45263-76800 GCA_007657795.1 Dreissena rostriformis | reverse complement strand
ATTTGGCACATTTGTTCGCCATCAATGGACAGTGTGTCGTGCGAAAGAATGACACTGATTTCTCAAAGGTCAAGGTCACACTTTGAGGTTGAAGGTAAAAAATGGCCATAAATGAGCTTGTCCGGGCCATAACTCTGTTGTTCATTTAGAGATTTCAAAATAATTTGGCACATTTGTTCGCCATCATTGGACGGTGTGTCCCGCGAAAGAATGATGTAGATATCTCAAAGGTCAAGGTCTTACTTTGAGGTCAAAGGTCAAAAATGGCCATAAATGATAATGGCATAATAATTCTTTAAAATCACCATAAATTAGCTTCTCTTATTTTGTGAAGAAATATTCTGTGTCAATGTAGCGTATGGGGGTATACATCACTTCTGTGACAAAGTTCTAGTTATATTCAGTAGACGACATGCATTAAGCCCACTTTGCCCATAGCGAGGCTCAATTTTATTTATAAAGTGGTTGGTGTAGTTGTTAATGCCTAGGTTTGCTTAGGCTTTTCATAGATGGGTAAATAGTTTGTGTATAAACGGCAGAAACTGTTCAATAAATTCAGATGTTAAAATGCTTTATGCTAAATTATTTCTGATGTAGAATGCTTTTTCTAACAAAATTATTGGCTTTTCTAATTGATTTACTGGTATACATACAGTGCAGAATATTCAAATATTTTTTATTACTATTTAATCAACATCTGTTTCTGAAAGCTAGGATGTTATTGTGATAGAATGGGGTGATAGAATTAGTTTTGATGTACACAAGTTGATTGCCACTTGTAAGTCCCATACCGGTTTTACTTGAGGCGACCAGAGGTTAACCTCTGGTCCAGCTGTCTGTCCTGTCCAAAAGCAATCTGGATCCTATGATGACTCAAAAAGAATTAGAGCTAAATTGATGTACTTGGTATGTGGATAGAGTGCCATAATGGAAATATGCACCTTATTAATTTTATTAAAAAATTTGGTTGTCTTGGTGACAGAAATAATTGAAAACTAAAATCTGGATCATGCACCACATGGAAAAGTACTTAAGCAAGGTTGATGAAACTTGATGTGTGCAAACCTTGCTAGTGTTGCATGTGGCATGCATGATGTCATGGTCTTTGTATATAAAAAAAAAGTTTCATTATTAGCTTGTTTTACATGTTCACTTGCAGATAATGCGCTTTTTGAAGGAAATTGATGCAACTTTCTTTTGTTTTAGGAATTTTGTAATTTTCCCTCAATTGGGAATGTTCCTTTAATGGGTCCTTTATAAAAAAGGAAAAAAATCACTGCTACAGTTTTTGTTTATTTAAGGTGACATCTCCAACCTCGCAGATGGAGACACAACAGGTGTGTCTGATGTGGATAGCGATGTTGGGAATACTGAGACAGACACCTCTGCAGACACTCTGGATGGGGCCCACTGGAAGTGTGATGACTGCAGCGCAGAGAATCCAGAGAATCTCGTGGATGAGTCACTTATGGAATGTCTGAATTGCGAAAAACCTCGCACAGGTTAGTGTTTCATGATGATCCATATCTGTATTCATGCTTCGATATAACCTTGGCGCTTGTTTGTATGCACTTTGGTGACTTAATAGGCTTCATTTATGTACCAATATCAATTTCATTATAGTACAGATTAGCACAGTCAATAAATATGTAGTCAGAAATGAAATTGGCCACTTTGAAGATAATGTAACCACCTAAGCAAATTTGTTGCATGTGTGCACAAATGCGATCAGCAGGGAAACCCCTTGTTAACTTAATGCAAGGCATAGTCTGGTTGTGTGTCTGTGTCTGTGTTGTTGTTGTTTTGTGTTTTTTTGCTGAAAAAAAAAATAGTTCATTTTGTTCTTTTTAGTATTAGTTTTATTTGTGCGATTGAACTCATAGAGTTTAAACAGATTTATTTGTTTATGTTGTACCACATGAATTTTTATGGCTCATTGTGATCCTTTAAAATTCAGGTGTGTGACTGAACTAAACATGTGTGTGGTAAAACCTTGAAAGGACCTACAGTTCACTTGGAGGATGGTAGATTGTAGCACAGTGTCTTGAGGATTTGTCCATTTCCAGCCCTAAAGAGATCGGCAGGGTTCCATTTTGCTTTAGCCCCTCTCAAAAAAACATGTTGAACTTGATCAATATATCATTTAATGAAAATTAGTTATAAAAAAGACATCTGAAGGTCCTTTCAAGAATGTGTTTGTGTATACATCGTGCATTTATTAATTAATCGGTTTAATTGATATGAAGAAATTTGTCTTTGTGTGTGATCAATGAATTTTTGTGTGATTAATTTTACTAAAACTTAAGTTTTGCACCTGCTTGAAATGAGCATTTGTGGGGTTATTTGTCATCTTGGATGGCTGTTCCATATATTATATTTCACATACAAGAATTGCATGCTTGTGCTTGCATATTTGAGATTTTATATAATTTTATTTACAAAAAGCAGAATTAAACCACTCGTCCAATCAGCAACGCATAGATCAGACACCTACAGATGAGAGTCATGAACTTACAGCAGAAAGTGATCAGGAAGATCAAGAAAACAGCAATAATAATGGTCAGGTTGACGATAAACAGGACAATAATGCTGAAGACGTTGAAAGAGAGATAAGTAAGAAAGGTGAAATTGTAACAACTTCTGAGGAGACTAAAAATATTCCTAAGGATGAGGATGATGGTACACCAATAAATGTTGAGAAGTCAGAACCCATTGAGAAGCCAAGAGGAAGCCTGTGTGAGTACATGTACCCGAGTGTGTCGGACACTACGTACGGTTACCCCAGCTCACTGACCGACATTTCAAACTACACATGCACCTCATGGGACTCTAGCCGTACAGAGAGTGTTGTGTGTGAAGACTGTAATCGAGACATTTCATCATGCCTAGACACCACAGGCTGCGAGTCTGAGTTCTCCTTTTATGTTTGCATGGATTGCCGTCAGCGTAGGGTCGGTTCTACTGCAGATAAAAAGATCAAGGATGGCACTGAAGGTGATGTTAAGAGTGTAGTATGTACACAAGACAGTTCCAGAATGGTTGAAGTTACAGAGGAAGTGTTTGAAGATGAAACAGCAGATGAAGAGATAAAGGATGTCACTGAACGTGAAATAATTGATGCTATGGGTAAGGGTGCAGTTTGTGCACAAGATGGGTCCGGACTGGTTGAAGTTGCAGAGGAAGTGTTTGAAGATGAAACACCAGAGGAGAAAGACCAAGAAGAAGGTAATGAAGGTGCAGGTATTATTCAGTCTGACAGAGAAAAAATAGAGAGTAAAGAAGGAGCTGTTGATGTTGAGAAATTGAGTGATGTTCTAGAGGACACTATTGAAAAGGAAGATCAGTTTGCTGACAAAAGCATTGAATACACTACAAAGATTACAGAGAAAGCTGATTCTGAGAAATTGAGTGAAGACTCTGTTGAAAAAGAAGAAAACTTGTGTGACAAAGGAATAAATAACACTGCAGAAACTGAAAACGGAACTGATGATGAGAATAACACAGTTGAAAAAGAAGAAAACTCCTCTGACAAAGCCATTAATAAAACAACTGTGAGTAAAGAGGAAGCTGATGATGTAAAGGAATTAATAGATGTTTCAGGCGATACATGTACTATCAACAAGACAGAAAACTATTCGCATAAAATCATCAATGACACTAATGAAAATGGAACTGAACCTGCCTGTACACTTGATGAAAAACAGGAGCAATGCAGATCCACTTTAGAAATAAAGGTTTGTGGAGAATCACCTGTGGACAAAGAAATCAGTGTTCCAGTTGAACAAAATGCACAATCCAATGAGATCGGTGGATCTGTTGATGCTGATCATATAGAAGGTTCTGATTCCAATAATAATGCTTCACAGGATGATGGCAGTTTTAGTAGCATAGATGGGCTTAAAGTCCAAGAACTTCCATCTAATGGAACAGATATTGATGCTGCATTTGATGAACAAATACCCAACATAAAAGATGATGATGTTATGACTGAAGATATTGAAATAGTACGAAGAACATCAAACAGTGACTTGAGTGGAACTAAAGTTAAAATTGATAGTTCTGCTGATCCAGAAGAAGCTGATGTGGACCATTATTCTGCATTTGATGTTGAAATAAAGCAAGTGTGGAGTGCTTTTGATGAAAATGTAAGAAATAGCATAACCTCAGAAGTGGATCTAGACATCGTTGAAACCTCTTCAGTATTTGCATCAAAGTATGCTCTGAGCAATAGCTTTTCTGAAGTTTTAGAGATATCTGGAGAAACTATAGATTGTATTGATTTTGTTCATCAAAACAGTGCGGATGATAATGTTATTTTTATCAATGGGGAAGATTCATTGGAAGTCCCATGTTCTGGTGAAGAGTTAGTAAGTAGTGATGAAGAAATTATAGAGATAGAGGATGATTCTGACTCAGATGGTATCAGAAATGATCGGCTGCAATTGATGTCTGAGAATGAAGTCATAGAAATAAATTCAGAAACCGACAGCGTTAAGAATGAAAGCTTTGAAATGTTCTATGACTGTGATGGAAACATTGAAGAGTTCAATGAGAGTGTTAATGCAGTTACAAATGAAATGGTAGAGGTGAGCCCAGACAATGGAGATGAGCAGAAGAAAATATCAATGGCTTCTGAAATTGAAACACTGGTGAAAGAAGTATGTGAAAATGCAATCAGAGTTGCAGTTGAATGGTTAAAACAGGAACAATTAAGTGATGATTACTTTGATGTAGATGAAGAAGACGATCCAAAAGGCACAGTTGGTGAGGAAAGTTATGCTACAAAAACTACACACTCGCATTTGTCCTACGCTGATGCTGTTAAGACTTTAAAACCATGTGTTTCGAAGGCTGCTCATGTTGAGATGAAAGAAAATGATGAAATTTTTGAAACATCTGTGGTAGAGACTGAAATATTGTCTTTGGGAATAGACACTGATGTATCTAGCCCTGTGTCTGAAATAGGTGAGAACCTGTTTCACATTGCAGACAAGTTTTGTTGCTTCTAATTGTGTTAGAACCCTGTTATTTTTTTTGCAGCTAATTAGCATGTTTTGCACTGCTTTAAATGCTTGGCTTCTGTGTTACTTCAGTTTATGTTTTTAACAACTTTGTATTGATGCCATTTTCATGGTCAAACTGACTGTTCTAAGTTTAACATGTCCTTTGTTGCATGTTCCAATTCTATCATGTACTCCAATTAATATAGTTTGTTTTTCTTTGTGACTGTTTAAAAAAAAAATCTAGCAACAAGCATCTTTACAGAGTTCAAAAGATAACAGTTTGTTGAAATATATATAAAATTGCAGTCTGCATCAAAAACTGTTGAACTCTGACCCATGAAGAAATGTGTAGCACTTGTGATTGCTGTATAATCTGAAATGTAATCATTTGTAATAAATGTGTACTGGTTTATTAATAAGTAATAGATAAATATGTGAGCAAGCATTTTCCCAGAATAAACGTTTTTGGTGCAGGCTGATTAAGTGAGAATACACAGATTAAAATAATTGGAATTGTTAAGAAACAATAATGTTAGTTTTTTATTAAAACCAAGCATGACAGGTTTATTGTTAGCTGTTTGAATGAATGGTTTGATTGTTTTTTAGCACAAGATATTTTGTGATTGCATTGTCCTGCTTTCTGCATGATTTGTTCACAATTGCACTTAGTAGAGCTATCAACATTGGGGCCTTCTACCTTCTCATGTTTTAATGCATGTTATTGTGGTAGAAGTGTAGAAGTTTCTTTGTGTCATTACATTGAACAAATTGGCAAAATACAATATTTAGTCTTGTGTATTTGACACTTGTTTATTTGCATTTTGTAACAAGTACGCAAAGTTTTCTTATCCAAAATTGTTTTGTTAAACAACAAAATAGCATATTTTTGTAATTTTGCAGTTTTCAGCTCATTTTCTGACAGAAATGTACATATACAATTGTTTCTTTGTATTTGAAAAATACAAACTATGAAACACTGTATGTTGTCTATGGGTAAACGAGCTTATTAATATAAGCGCTGCGCTCTGTGAAAAGGGGGTTAAATGCATGTGCGTAAAGTGTCATCCCAGATTAACCTGTGCAGTCCCCACAGGCTAATCAGGGACAACACTTTCTGCCGAAACTGGATTTTCGTCAAGAAAAGTCTTTCTTTAAACGAAGGATACAATAAAGCGGAAAGTGTCATCTCTGACACTTTGCGCACATGCAATAAACCTTGTTTCCACAGAACATGGCCCTTATACATCCATTAGGAGATATGCCAAGTTACCAACTATTGTCCAAGCAACCACTTTACATCATCTTTGTCATACTTTAATATGACTAGGTTTCTTAATTTTGGGTTACTGTCTCTAGATGTAAAATCATTTACATTTAATGACATTTCAGTAAGAATCATGCATATGTTGATATTGCAGCCAAGGATGATATAATTAACTAAAATCTGAAATAAAAGTGCAACCACTTTTCACCATAGGTAATTTTGTGATACTAATGAATTTGCTTCTTTACAGATGAAGACGAAGAAGCAGTGACTGAGGAACAAGACAAAGAAGCTGCTGCTGAGGATGCAGTACTTGCTCCAGTGACTGATATTAAGGTGTGATGTTTGTTGCAAGTATTTGAGCCTCGCTAAGTGTAAAGGGGCTTTAACCCTTTGCATGCTGGGAAATTTTTCGTCTGCTAAAATGTCGTGTGCTGAATTTCTAAAATTAGCATTTATTTGATTTTTTTTTCAAAGAATACTATCAGAATAGCAAACAGTTTGGATTCTGATGAGACGCCACGTTTTGTGGCGTCTCATCTGGATCCAAACTGTTTGCAAAGGCCTTCAAAATCCGGTTCCAGCGCTCAAAGGGTTAATGCATGTGCGTAAAGTGTTGTCCCAGATTAAACTGTGCAGTCCGCACATGCTAATCAGGGACGACACTTTCCGCCTAAACTGGATTTTTGCTAAGAAGAGACTTTCTTTAAATGAAAAATATCCTGAAGCGGAAAGTGTCGTCCCTGATAAGCCTGTGGGGACTGCACAGGCTGATCTGGGAGGACACTATACGCACTTGCATAAAGCCCATTTTCTCACAGCGCGACTTTATATGGGTAAATGATTATTATATGAATGTGTTGTAACTCTGAATGCTCAGTTCCCAGGGCTTTTTTCACATATCACAATTTTGACAGGAACAATTCACAAACCTAACATGGCCATGAATTTTACAAAATCGTCCGGTTTTTCACAATTTTAACAATTTCACGACTCGGTTTTTCACAATTTTAAGAAGTTCGCGACTCAATTTTTCACAATTTTAAGAAGTTCGCGACTCAATTTTTTAAAATATTGAAAAATTCGCGAATCATTTTTTCACAATTTTGAAAAGTTCACGACTCAATTTTTCACAAAGTGAGGGGGCCAGGGCCGCTTCACAAAGTCAGGAAAAAAAGTCCTGGTTCCTCTTAATTCTAACTTAGTTTCATATTAAGCATACATTAAAAGTAAGAAACTTGTCCTACCCTATTGAATTTAAAAAACAAATTAAAGGTCTTAATGATTATGTAATGCGCACTGGGAGGGAATGTAAAATAAGAATTTTAAACCAATAATTTACATATTGCTGAGGATTGTTCAGTATAAATACTTCCAACTTGTTCAGATAACTGAATTCCTAGTTCATGTAAACTGTAGCTGAAATTCTATAGGAGGCAGATCTTTTACTAAGTGTTGTGGGTAAAACCAATGCCAGGTGTTTGTCTCATGGGTAATTAAATAATCCCAGAGGATGATTACTTTTAGATTGCAATGTGGACACTACATCCATTACACACCAATAACTGCAAATTTCTTTTCTATGAAATATTCCATTATGAAAACATGAGATATAAGTTAAACCGTAGGTTCTATGTTTCTACAGGATGAAGGCAGCGGTGAAGATGGCAATGCCCAACCCTTGGACAACAGAGCTGACATACGAAATGGCGACGAAACCGTTCTAGGTTCCAGCAATAATGAGGGGGCTGGGATGGATGACCAGGCCAGCTCAGACACAGAGGAGTAGGCTGTTCTGAGGATGGGGAGGACAAAATATGAACTTTCTCTTTGGACTGGTTTGAGTAAAGTCACTATAAGGCATGTTGATCAGGAGAACTGCCTATTGGTTGCCTGATAAATAAGATTACATGTTAAAGTGTACGCAGTGCTTTTGTCACCATTTTGGGAATTTGGTCGTGCTTTTCAGAGTGTTTTTTTATGCAAACAAATACTTAAAAAGTTGGGGAGAAAATCTTATTAACACTTTATATACTAAGGTTCAACCTATAGAGCTGGATAGAGAAATGAACTAAATGTTGAAATTTAATCTTTAAAAAAATCTTAGGCAATCATTTGGGGGGAAATATATACTGTTTGAGATTGTGAATGGCAACAAATTTTGGGCCCCAATTTTCTTTGAGCACAAAGTGCTTATTGTGAGCTTTTGTGATCCCTTTGTCTGTCAGCGTGTGGTGGGTGGCGTCCACTTTTAGCTCGTTGACACACGGAATACCACACTCCAGCAGCCTTATATTTCCTCCAATCTCCATGAAATTTGGTCAGAATGTTTGTATTAGCAATATCTTTTTCGAGTTTACATCTAGGTCATGTCTGTCCAAAAACTGGGTTTTCCGGTCAAAACTTATAGACGAACAATGTTTCGATTCTAAAGTCCCATTTATGACTTTATCTTGATGAAACTTTTCAGATTGTTTATCTTGATAATATCAAGGTCATGTTCATGCTAGTTCATGTGTGTCCATAAACTGGGTCACCTGGTCAAATCTTAGAAAAACCTTGTTTTTACTCTACTGACACTTTTTTCTCAATCCCATGAAACTTGATTAAAATGGATATATTGCCAATACCAAGGCAAAGTTCAAATCTGGCTCGTGTGCGTCTAAAAACCTTTAGCTTGTTAATTCTCAAAATTCTACTCTCTGGATGCCATATTTTTATGCCCCTGGTAGGGTGGCATATAGCAGTTGAACTGTCAGTCCGTCCGTCTGTGTGTCCGTCCGAAAACTTTATCGTTGGTCATAACTTTTGCAATATTGAAGATAGCATCTTGATATTTGGCANCGGATCCTGGTAGAAATGAATACTTCGGGCTCTTCATGATCAACTAAGGGCGTTTCATCACACAGCACTTCCTGTGAGTTGACCGGTGTCCGACCAAAATGGTCCGACAATAGAGATTCTCTATTGAGAAGATACAAGATACAAAATGCTCTTTTTATTTTTTGTGGTACAATATATTCAGCACATGTTCATGTATAATGTGAGTGTTCGTGTGTCGTATGAATAGATATCGTTGCGGGAAATTAAAATAGAATATATATTGTACCACAACAAAATAAAAAGAGCATTTTGTATCTTGTTAAGTCTATGTTACCAGACTACATCTTGCGTTGACATTTAGGCTATTGTTATCAGGAACACTGATTTTGTATAGGTTAAAATTTTTTATGAAATATGAAATCTTCGTTTATTTTGAGTAATAATGGGGCTTTAAATAGTTAAAAAAAAAACATTTGGAAATGTATGTAAATGTATGAGGAGGCTGCGCGGTGATTAACGACCTTGACAAATATATGTTTAATAGTATATCACTTACGTACACATGTACTTAAAATGTGATTTTAACTATTTTTAACAACCGGTGATTAACGACCGTGAATAGTATATTTTAAAACGTCTATCGCTTACGTACACATGAACTAGAAATGTGATTTTTCTATTTTTGGCAAAGCGTGTGGTTACACTGTTTCACATTATGAAATTTGTCCACAGTTATAATTTTTAAAATATAAATATTATTACTTAGAATAGAAAAACACAAGTAGCATGAAAAAAAAAGAGAAAGCATATAGGTCAGCCGGCAACACTCGAATTGTATTTGATTCCATTATTAATAATATCGTGAATCATCGTGCTCATGCTTAATACATTGGTCTAAATGGATAAATATTTCTAATTAAATTATTCAAAATTGGTCCGTTTCATGCAATTGTTTAAAACACATTAAACATCTATGATTGATATACCATAATAATATCGCTGAATATCTTTAGTTAGTATCTTTCTGATTAAAAAAACTTCAAGTGCACATAGTTTACGCGATAGCGTTTTTATAACGATTTCTGTAACTGACCGCAAACTGACCTTGATACCTTGCGGGTTGGAATGTCATGCATTCAATCGAGGTAACACTTCCACTGCTGGAACATCGGTTTGTTTAAAGCTTTAAACATTTACGTGTTAAACGGTCAATTTCGAAAACAATTTTAAATATTTTCGTCAAAGCGTATATTAGGTTACTGAACAACAATATTTATATGATCTAAAATTTATGAATGCACAGAATGCAATATCGTAGTAATTTCCAAATATGAGAACACAGCCTTTAAGTACAAACGCTCTGGCGCTGAATTTTCTTCTAAATTTAAAGGGGCACGCATTCTGTATTGATGTCGAGAATTGAGTGTGAAACTGCTCTATCTCTCAAACCTTATCATTAGAGATACAATCGGTAATTGCGGAATACGCAGTTAACATCGTTGCTAAACGAACTGTAGCATCCCTTTTCATACCCTATACTTCCCAAAAATAGAAAGTCCATGGAATAACATATTAATGTTAATGTGAAATCTGTTTGTAGATTGCACGTTTTCTAATGCGAAAAGTTTCAGGCCCACCGGCGGGAAATTTTATATTCGATTTGATTGGTCGCTTACAAATGTCAGGCTAAGGTGAAAACCTGGCGTATACACCTACGCCGAAAAAAACATGCAAAAAAATCTGTGAACAAGTCCCTTTAACATATCTTACCCTACAGTCCTCCCTCTACCAAATGAGAGAGCAAAGCTTGGCTATACGACATTTAAGTCTACATCAGTTGTTTTGATGCGCAGTGCACACGGTCCAACGTCCTGAGCGCTCTGGGGTGTATACAAGGAACATAGTAGAAGGCTTTATTAGACGATATACAGAGACATGCAGACGCAGTTGTTTGTTTGAAACGATATATGTGACTGTTTAGCAGGAGCCATGTATATTGTTTCATCTATGTTTTCTGATAAGATTTTAACGAAAAGCTTTATCGGTAATTGCAAATGATATTCGTACGGACACGTCGTATTTATAAGGCCATTGAAATGTTCAAAGAAATATATGGATTGAGCGAGCGAGGTTAGTTTTGTAAAAAAAGAGGCATGATTCCAACACTCTGTGTAGAGGAACACAATCTGAGGTCACATACCAATGATCAATATGTGGGCTTCGTGGTTTAGGAGACAAAACAAAAGTGGAAAGTATAAAATTGTCATTCCCACACCCCAGGATGAGGCCAATGAGGCATGATTTGAATTTAATATTATCTGTCAGAAATCTGACTAACGAAGAAACTCGTATGTGTTTATAAAGAAAAATACTAACTTATCTTTGGACAACAATCCAATAGCTAAACTAGATGCCGACGCATAGTCCCACGCCGCATAGATGTTATATGAAAAGGCAATTTTGGGTGGGCAAGACCTATGTTGATGGGGTCCCGGGGTGGGTACGAAACAAATTAAATTTGGGAACGAGAAAAAAAAATGGGTAGGAAAAAAAAATGGATACGGAAACAAATTTGGGTAGGTAAAAAAATTGGGTGCGAAAAAATTTGGGTACGGGGAAGAAGTACCCGTGTACCTCTCGATAAATTTGAAAGAGGACGGGAACCAAGCTGCCTTTACCTTTATCAATGGCTCTGGGGTGGGTAATGTTGACAGGGATGGTCGAGATAGACCGTGTTGTCAAAAGAGATGTTCAGTATTAAAATGACGTCACTTGGTGAATAAATGAAGAAGTTATGTTTAAAAAAAAATGGGCCCCACCCCAACCCCCATTCTGGTCTATCTCCTCCTACACTATTAGCACTAGAACCTTGAAACTTACACACATGGTAGCTATGAGCATATGTGCGACGGTGCGCTATTTGGAATTTTGATCTGACTCCTGGGTCAAAAGTTATTATCATGTGCGTCGCATGTTGTTAGTAAAATGAATGTTTTACCCATTTTACCCATTTATTTGCCCATAACTTTTTACCCAGGGGTCAGATCAAAATTACGTCACCGTCACCGTCGCACATATGCTCGAAGCTACCATGTGTGTAAGTTTCAAGGTTCTAGTTCTAATAGTTTAGGAGAAGATAGTGGCCGATCAAAAAAAAAGCGGAGATCAATACAATATCTCCACGCTTTTGAAACCGTGGGGATATTAAAGCAGAAATTGTAAATGAGCACACACAAAATAACGTTTAAACTGCTGTGTACGAGCTCAACCCAATGTTATAAACTATTAAGGTAGTAAAATCATTATAAAAACGATAGAACGTTGTGGAATAGCGACCGAATAAGTTTGATGGAATGGCATCGCATTGAATTTTAATAACCTTTAAATAGTGTCCATATTCCAGTACAAAGTTCAATCATTAACTCCGGCATTACACAATGTAGTGCGTTTATTGTTGAAGTGCACTAAGTTAAAAAACAAATTAATCTAACTGACAACTGCTCTAGTTGAATGAGAAGTAGAGGGCGAATGATAGTAGGAATCATTTAATTAAGTTATTAATCCCGGAACAAGTTATGTGGTCGGAGTGCGATTCCGGACTCACCATCCCCGGATTAACAGACCTTACCCTACAATCCTCTCTCTACAAACTGGGAACGCAAAGATTGGTAATACGCCATTAAAATACAAAATAATTGAGCCTAAAAAATCATTAAAGCGGAAAGTATCGTCCCTGATTAACGTGTGCGGACTGCAAATGCTGATATGGGACGGCACTTGACGCGCATGCATTAAACCCCCTTTTCACACAGATAGGCTAAATTGTATTGATGCGCAGTGCACGAAGGGCAACGATCTGGATAAATACAAGAATACATAGTTCAAGGCTCTATAAGCCGATATACGGACACACGTTGACATATATGGCGCGTTAAACGTTGCAAAATTCATACTTATCTGATATATTTGTGTATATAATAATATTCTGTATTCCCTGTTTGTGTGCGACTGCGTATATCATAGGCGGATCCAAGGGGGGGGGCGGACGCGGCGTACGCCCCCCCCCCCTAAAATCGAAAAAGTAAAGTCAATTCATTTGATGTTTCACACTTAACTAGATCAAAATCACCTATTTGAACTCATTTTTCTTCTTTTTCGTACACAGCATTTCCCACTAATCACAGACAATCGCTAAATGTTTTATCTTTAGACTCTCTGTCGCCCGGTTTTTCAAGTCGAACTTTGCGATTCTGATGTATCCCTCTTTACATAAGGCGTGACATTCTCGAGGAGTGGTTGTTAAAGCCTTCAAAATCACTAAAATCGTGATACCCCTGGACCCCCTAGCACGGCTTTTCCCTGCACCCACAAGGGGCACTAGCGGCCCCCTGGACCCCCAGCAAATCTTTCAATATCCCGCCCCCTTACCAGAAATCCTGTATCCGCCCCTGTATATTGTTGAAGTGCACTAAGTTCAACAACAAATTCAACTAACTGACAGTTGCTCTACATGAATCAGAGGTAGGGGGAGAATGACCACAGACATAAAAAAAATTACAAATCCCGAAAACAGTTCTGTGACCGGACCGGGTGTGCGCTTTCGGATTCACCATCCCCTGATTGACGGACCTTACCATACAGTTCTCTTTCTACCAACTGAGAAAGCAAAGCTCGGTTATACGACATTTGAACCTCGCTATGTGAAAAGGGGGTAAAATGCATTTGCGTTAAGTGCCGCCCTAGATTAGCCTGAGCAGTCCGCACAGGCTAATCGGGGAAGACACTTTCCGCTATTTTTGTTCTTTTCGTTTAAAGGAAGACTCTTCTTGACGAAACTCCAATGAAGGCGAAAAGTGTCGTCTCTGATGAGCCTGTGCGGACTGCACAGGCTAATCTGGAACGACACTTTACGCACATGCATAAAAAACCCTTTCCACGTTGCAAGGCGCATTTAAATCGACATTAATTGTATTGATGCGCAGTGCACAATGTGCAACGACCTACACGTCTGAAGTTTAAACAAGAAAACAAAGCGCAAGTCTTACATTAAAGTAAGAGCATAAATAAACGTCAAGCCAATCAGAAATAACATTTTCATCTGGGCATTTAGTACAGAGCTTTATCATTTACTTCAGTATGGCACGTGTACTGCGTATATTGTTGAAGTGCACTTAGTTCAAAATCAAATGCAGCTAACTGACAACTGCTCTATTTGAATTAGAGGTATGGGGAAAATGACCGCTTCACCCATTTATGCTTAGCGTCTAGAAAAAAGGCCTTGGCAAACAGCGTAGACCCTGATGAGACGCCGCATGGCGTCTTATCAGGGTCTGCGCTGTTTGCTTAAAGGAATTTCTGTAACAAATATTCTAAATATAGAAATAAATATACTAGACACCCCTTATTTTGGAAATAAATTGATCCAGTTTAGAAGAATGGGAGAGTACACTAGGCATAAATGGGTTAAATCATTTATTTACCAATGCCGAAACAAGTTATGTGACTGAGAGTGCGATCCAGATCTCATCATCCCCGTATTAACAGACCTTGTCCAACAGTTCTCTCTCTACCAACTGAGAAGGCAAAACTTTGTTATACGACATTTGAGACTCGCTGTGAAAAAAAGGGATTCAAAGCATTGGAGTAAAGTGTCGTCCAAGATTAGCCTGTGCAGTCCGCACAGGCTAATCAGGACGACACTTTCCGCTTTAAGTGTATTTTTCGTTTAAAAAGAGATTGTTCTTGACGAAGCTCCAGTGTAGGCTGAAAGTGTCGTCCCTGATAAGCCTGTGCGGACTGCACAGGCTAATCTGGGACGACACTTTTCTCACATGCATTAAAACCCCTTTTCACAGACCGATGCGCATTTTAATCTACATTGATTGAAATGATGCTCAGTGCACACGAGGTGCAACGACCTACGCGTCTGGAAAGTATACAAGAAAACATAGCTCAAGGCTGAGCCTCTCTCTGTGAAAATAGTGGTTTAATGCGAGTGTGTAAAGTGTCGTCCCAGATTAGCCTGTGCAGTCCGCACAGGCTACAGCTGGATTTTGGATCAGAAGATACTTTCTTTAAGCGAAACATATCATAAAAGCGTAAAGTGTCCTCCCAGATTAGCCTGTGCAGTCCGCACAGGCTACAACTGGATTTTTGGTACGAATATACATTCTTTAAAATAAAAAATATCATAAAAGCGTAAAGTGTCGTCCCAGATAAGTCTGTGTAGTCCGCACAGGCAACAACTGGATTTTTGCTAAGAAGATACTTTCTACAAACGAAAAATATCAAAAAAACGTAAAGTGTCGTCACTGATTAGCCTGTGCGAACTGCACATGCTAATCTGGGACGACACTTTACGCACGTGCATTAAAACCCCTTTTCACAGAGCGAGGCGCATTTTATTCTACATCAATTGAATGGATGCACAGTGCACGAGGTGCAACGACCTAGTGTCTGGAGTGTAGACAAGAACACACAGCTCAATGCTTCATAAGCCAATATACAGACACGTGCAGAAGCATATGGCGCGTCGAACGTTATCGATCATAAATATGGGAAATTAAACAACACATATTTCTTTGGCCATACATGTATAGGATTTTGCCATATGCATATGACTTTAAATAATATATATATACAACTATACCACACAAACAGGGAAATATAGAACATTTATACACAAATATATCAGATAAATATGAAAACGTTGAATTTTGCATCCCTTAACACGTGGTTGTGGTCCCAGTGGAGATGATGGTCTTCGGTCTGACGGCTTCCTGCTGATTCTGGTTTTCATCGTCCGGTGTCACACGCCCTCCAGCTGGCGATCCAGCTTCTTCCGGGTTCGTGATGTCTGTTGTTATTCTGTTTGGCTTTTTTGTAGCAATAGAGGGTTTCGACAGGGTATGTAAGCTAGCCTTACGCCCAACCCTCCTCCTTTTTCATAGCGGGCTTGGGAAGTTGGGACCGCCGTGATGGAGGGTTTTATTTGATTTCTGAACTTTTATATTAAATATTTGCAAAACGTCTATGCATGAATGAGTATTAAAACAGCACCACACGGTATCTCATTATGGGACATCAGCCACACGCATATAGTAAGATAACATGTCTGTTGTAAGTGTTGACATGGTAATCGTAATAACCTTGATATTACATTTATTTGCCAATGTTATTGTATTGTCCAATACGCTCATCTTTCTCCCATAGACCGGCTAGCGCTTGGACTGATACATGTAACTTTGTGAATTTATGTGCATGATGGGCAAGTGAGGCAGCCAAGTCAGCGAAAAAATGTAATGTTATATGTGTCGTGTTCTGAAAAACTGGACAAAATGCTTGTGCGTAATTTGTCATCCCTGATTAGCCTGTTCAGTCCGCACAGGCTTATCAGGGACGACAATGTCCGCTTTTATTGAATTTTTCGTTTAAATGATGGCTCTTCTTAGCGAAAATCGAGATTAGGCGGAAAGTGTCGTCCCGGATAAGCCTGTGCGGACTGCACAGGCTAATCTGGGATGACACTTTACGCACAAGCATTTTGCCAAGTTTTCTCAGNGGGGGGGGGGGCGGGGGCGCCCACGTGTCGTGTTCTACATTCGCCGAAGCAAAACTATAATAAATCATTGTTAAAACATAATTATTAAGTGATATCGTTTTGGTTGAGAAATCAATGTTCATATTAACGAGATATATTCATAGTATTTTGCCTTAAACGTTATTTGTAGATTTAAAAATATTGATATGATCTTACTCCCATCAGATCGAGTTCATGCCCAATGTAGCTGTAATTCATATGAGCCTCGCTCAGAGAAAACTGGTTTAAATGCATGTACGTAAAGTGTCGTCCCAGATTTGACTGTGCAGTCCGCACAGGCTAATCAGGGACGACACTTACCGCCTTAACAGGATTTTCGTTTAGAGGAGCCTTCATTTAAACGAAAAATACAATAAAATCGGAAAGTTGCGTGCCTGATTAGCCTGTGCGGACTGCACAGGCTAATCTGGGACGTCTCTTAACGCGCATGCATTAAACCCCCTTTTCACAGAGCGAGGTTCATATTTACTCAGACAGAGCGCTCACTCTACCCCTTCTGCACCAAGTATAGATTAATATAATTTTCGATGTTTGAAATTTATTGAATGAGTCGAAAATTACTTTCCCTTCAGTATGAATTTGCCGCTAGAGGCGCTCTAGAAGCACGAGGTTTTCGTGCATGGTTAAAACGTGGTCAGTTTTCGTCATTCAGCTTTGGGAACTCGCACGGTATACATGTTATTTTTATAGTAATGTGTTAATATTTCATATTATGGAAATTATATATGAAATTGAATAATTGATATATGTATTGAACTAAATTTACATAGAACGTCACTGTATGATGACTGTTAGAAAGATTGTATTATGTGATGTATGTTTGACGGTTTGATGATGGTTATTATGTTAAGTATAATAATAAATGGACAGCCGGTATGCGAGTCCCTGCGGCTAGTACCAAAAAACAGAGTTTTTGTTTGTTTGCTATATAGGCAAAGGAGGGATGTAAGGGAATTTGATTTTACCCAAGCTTGTCACAGTCGGATTGATTTCCTCGCGTGTTTCATGTCTATGTTTAATCTAACTATGTTTATATAACTAGCATCACGTGCTCCGTCACTTTCAAACTTACATAAGGTCGAAAGAACTGCGTGAAGTTTGTCTACACTAAATGTAAGGCAGGTTTAAAACGAATATATTGTTTTGCGAGTACATATATTTTCCGGGCGACCTATTATGCGTTTATGTTGCTGACTAGCAACACGTGCTCCATCACTTTCGAAATTACATAAGGCGATACATTAGGGGAATGTTGTAATTTATAAGGTAGTCACTTTCGAAGTAACATATGGCGATACATTAGGGGAATGTTGTAATTTATAAGGTCGTCGAACTGCATGAAGTTTGTCTACACTAAAGTTAAGGCAGGTTTTAAAGCGAGTATACTGGTTTGCGAGTACATGTATTTTCCGGGCGACATATGCGTTTATGTGGGGATGGTTTTCATGCATGAACTTTGTCTGCATTAAATTTAAGGCAGATTTTAAAGCGAGTTTATTGATTTGCGAATATGCGTTTATGTTGGGATGGTTTTCATTACTGTTCGAGTTCAACAGCCGGAGTTGATTTCTTGTTAGCGAATTTAACCCATTTATGCCTAGTGGACTCTCCCATCCTTCTAAATTGGATCAATTTATTTCCAAAATAAGGGATGTCTAGTATATTTATTTCTATATTTAGAATATTTCTTACAGAAATTCCTTTAAGCAAACAGCGCAGACCCTGATGAGACGCCGCATCATGCGGCTTCTCATCTTGGTCTACGCTGTTTGCCAAGGCCTTTTTTCTAGACGCTAGGCATAAATGGGTTGATTGAACGAAACAAGTGTTACTTGCGCACACGCGCAACAAAAGTGGCCCGGCATGGGTACACAAACCGCCGTCTTTTTCGACGTAGCTGTCTGACCCAGGTTTTCATCTTAATTTACCTTTACCAAGAACCAATAAAATGTTGGGAGAAATTTCCCGCCACAAGGGCGAATAACTGAAATGCTCGCATTAAAAAAAAATATATACCTTAAAAAAGCAAAATATATATTTTCGCATGACGTGGCTCAAATAAAAAATCATTTTTGTATTACAGTTGTTCTTCATTTGAAAGTATCAATAATCCTTGATTTAATTGTCATAGGAAGATGGTGATTCATATTCACAATCCACCGCGATGTACTTTATTTATTAACTGTTAAGATCGCAAATATTATCGGGATACTTCAGTCTCATAAACTACTCTTTGCATAGCCGCCCTACATTCTTAGTCATGTTTTTCGCACACGTAATTCACGAGATAATTGACAATTTTTGAGTACTGTAAAATCATTATAATTAAAGGGACATTACTTTTCGGTGATTTCGTGGGTTGATTGATCCACTAATTTACCACAAATCCATCGGAAAATTACCGACGCAACTTTCTATTATTATTTTTTTATCCGGAAATCCATGAATTAACGTGCCCATGAAAAAGTCAAAATTTTGAAGAAAAAAAAACACGGAATTTAATGCCCACGAATATAAATGATTTTACAGTATGTTTGAGGGATAAATCATACACTGATAAAAATTCAGAAACATAACAAGAAACTCTATATGGTTCATAGTTTCGAATTTATTCATTGATATTTTTAATAACGTTCATAAACAAAAAAAATAATAAATACCAGAAGTTCGAATATTTACACATCAATTGTTTGTACATTTATGTCACTGAAAAGGTCCCTTATTTAATAATAACTTGAAAACCTTACAACTCACTTTAAAGTCATTCAAACATTCACACAAACGATTCAAAAACACAGAACTAAATTCTAAGTCAACATTAAAATAATCCAATATAACGTAAATATCAAATTGTAAAAAACGTTTAATAATGCCCCATGAAATACTCAAAGTAATTTTAAAACAATACACATGTCAGCAAAATATTGCTTAAAATAGTTTTCAATTTACTTATACCTTTACTCAAATACACTGAAATGTGAACAAAGGATAATAAAGCAGAAACTACCAATTCAACAAAATACATTAATTAACATTTTCATATAGTGTCATGTCCCCTAATGAAACTTCCCGATGATGGCCCGACAAAAATAATAATATCCTTTTTAATAGCCTTATTTTTATGGACTCAACTTACGCAAAGTTCAAGGAACAGCCCGTAGGCTAGTCTCATAAAATTTGAATTTAATGATACCCATTACTTTTTAAATCAAAGTCCCAGTTAAGTTATCAACTCGTATTATATAGATAGAGGGGGTAAACACGTGATAGTCAAGATGGCGATGTCCGACCCGAGACAGGTTTTTCTCGACGTGTTATACCCTTTATTACTTTCATTATTTCTTTCATTATGGGTGTAATGCCGCTCACTTTCCAGCCATATCAACAAGAAAGTTATAAGCGTTTATTTCGTATTAATATTCCCTCTATTGCTCGAATTTACTCGCTGCGAAATTTCTTAGCGGGATCACAAAATTACAGCCTCCGCTAAGACATTCGTAGCCAGTAAAGTGACTTGACTCTTGACTATCACGCGATTACCCCCACTGGAGAATTTAAAATAAATAATAACGACAGTATCCGATTTCTTCCTCAACAGCCGAGGTCGATGTCCGTAAGGTCGTCCGCATTACACGGTAACAACCCATCACTTATTCATGGTATTTGGCAATGAGCCAACGTTTATGTTCTGAAGGTCATAGACAAAAATGGCCTGCTAACTAAAGAGTCGATGTGTAAAACCTCAGCCTGTTTAACCCAAAATATCAGTCTTAACGGTAAAAATTTTAACCGATAGCCCGTAACTTGAATATCTACTAAGTTTTGAGTGAAAAAAACTAACTAAAATAACTCAGCCTACAAAACAGGGAAAAAAAACGTTATCAATTTTAAGTTTTAAATAAAATAAATATACATAAGAAACAACAAACTGGCCTTCAACTTACAAAATATAACTTATAACTCAATAGTAATAATAGTTTTCACTTGCAACCCGTTTAGCAAATTGCTTCGTATTATGACCAATTATCATCACACATTGTAGTTAATTCTTAATACGGAAAAAGTAATTTCTTCAATAATCAATTTAAAATTCGAAACTTGTATAACAACATCAAAAGACTAACTTTATAAACCGCTGATAAAAGAAGTTTCACTTCAATATTTAAATACACGTACACACACAGTAGATGGACTTCACAAGATACAACGATCTGTCATTCACATTGCTAAATAATCTGAAATATTTGAAAAACATGTGGGCTAATGTTTGGTGTTCGCTACAAATTCTGCAGCATTTCTTTCAACAGTACTTGCATATCAAGGTTTATATGTGTACAGAACAAGTTTTCCACCATTCGGCAACTAATTCCGTACAATGCCGGAAACAACATCAGAAGTCGCGAATAATGCATGACGTCATCGGGTCTCGTGGTTCGCGCGTGCTGTTGCAAAAGTTCTTGGACGGCGGAATTCAGTTTTTCAACAAAACCTGGGTCGTCCAGACTGGTTGAACCTAAAAATAGACAAATTGAACCATAAGAAAAATGCAAATGTCTGGGTTTTGTAGTCATCTTCTGTACGGATAATTAATTAACATGTAATTGAATTCATACTTCAGGGGCTACTTTCTGGCTTGATTTTAAGGACGTATTGGAATGAGTCAATTGGCTCTATTCAATGGCGGGGCAAAGTTGAAACTTCACATTCAGTGCCAAATGACCACCGATGACCATACAATGACCTCAGATAACATGACCTTAACCGTATGGGTCAAATTTTGGCCAACCCATCAAAACTGACCATTACAGCGTTCGCACTGCTAACTGACCACTAGTGAATTAGTTTCTGGCCAGCCGGCATGCTGGTCAATCAATGAATAACCTTTACTGACCGATACTAATTACTGACAGATTCTATTCTATGCACGTAGGCGGTGATACGCGTCCTATTTGCCCTTGTATTTACCTTGACGTTCTAGATACGATATTAGAATTAACAAACCACTATTTAATATGTTTTGCTACCCAACAAAGGGTTATACATATTGTTTGAATACATCGTACAGACATTGGATAGGAAGAGTACATGTTTCAAACTTAACACTAGATTATTTAAGAAACCAGTCTGCATGGTGATATATTTAAATCACTAGCCCAAGTCATTATGCTTTCATAGAAACAGATAAAAAAAATCCAATAGGCTGATTTTATAAATTATTAATTTCTAGAAGCCCGAATAACATTTCACCAGCCCCGGTATTTTTTTATTTTTTGTTTATTAAGTAATGATAATTATTATTTAAATACAATACATACCAGTATTGAAAAGGACCGCCATTCGTAACAAGGCGAATTCTTTCTGATCCAATGACATATTTTTGCACTTTCGGAGGAAGCTTTGGACTCCTTCGACGGACTTCATGGTCGGTTCGTCTTTGCATTTGGAAGGTTGCTGGACACTCGAGTCCCTACCCCCGGGCCCCCCTCCCGATGTCAGAGGTGTCACCGCGAACTCAAGCTCGTTCTCCGCCATCAACAAAAGCAACATCCGGGCCCACGCGTGCACCAGCAAAGTCCATTTATCGTTCTGGGACATGGAATCAAACTCTGGAATCGTTTTCGCGAACTGGACTATTTTCAACAGCCAGTCCGAAACGCGCGACGTAATTGGATACACCATTTTCTTGGCGAGTGTCACTGGAGTGCACCCGCTTATTGGAACATCCGGTTTGTATACGTCAGAGTCTGGCGTGCTACGTCCGGAACTAGGATCTTGAGCGCCGTGCCGCTGCTCGTGAGAATGTGTTAGTAGATTACGCAACAGTGAGCCGTTGTTAAGTTCGCGCTTTTCGGTGGGGTCAATTTCTGACTCGATAACGTAATTGTGCGCCTGTGCCGAACGCTGGTTCGGTTTCGGCGACTTCTTTGAGAGATCCATCGGCTGGTCATTGTCGGTGTCGGCGTCGTCATGCCGACCGTCGAACGAGTATTTTACAGGCGTGAGTTCAATATCCGTTGTCTGAGATCCGTTGAATGGAGAGCTGTTAGAACTGTGTGGCGATGGGGTGCGTTGGTATGGAGAGTACGGTGAAACTGAATGTCTAAGATACGCGTGGTACGGCGATGATGAGTCCCGTCCCGACCCGTAGCCGCTATGCGCGGGGGAACTGGCGATATGATGATAAGGTGATGATGCGCTATGACCTAAGAATGGGGAAACCGATTCTTGGAACGTACAGAACCTACTTTCCATCACGGGCGAATCCCGCTCTGCATAGAGATCTGAGTCCTGGCAAGATGTCGACCCCTGGCCATAAACACTGTCCGGTGACGGCAATGTCTGTTCTGGAAACACGTGCACACGATGCGGCGAGGAGTCTCTAAAGTCGCCCACACTACGACCGGCTAATGAAGTATTATGCATATGTCGGTTAGGCGACACGCAAGAGTACGGCGTGTAACCGATCGCAGTTCGATGGCCCTTGCGTACCGATACACTCCCCACAGAATTCTGAAAATAGCACTCGTTCGCTGGCACTGCTAAGTGCATATAGGCGGACGGAACTTCCCCGCGTAACACGCTCTGCAGCGTGCGGCACGGTTTCACCGATTTGTCGCACATAGCTTCCCGTTCTAGACCTCGTTCCGCGCGAATGGACTGAATGATTACAAAAGCTCTGTCCGCTATTTCTCCGCTTGGCGAATTCACGTTATGTGTCGGTGCCATATGAGCGAAGTTCAAGCACACATTTTAACCCAATATGTTATATCGATACAAGATTGTCGATCTCACTTTTATGTCCAATATTCACACACTGTTGTCCTTGTCAATAACCTTGCTATAAATGTCCTTCTGAAGTATCCTGAAAACAGAACATAAATTCATTAAACTATTTTCTCTCTTAAGTTGAAACGCACGCAGTCCCGATCTCGATCGAGATCTTAATATAATATTCTCCTCCTAAGTTCTGTCTTCGATATTTCTCACCGAAGCCTCCTGAATTTCCCGCACTGGCTAAAAGTACAGTTAGACGAGAATATTCTCTCCGACTCTCGGTTTACAAATATCGACAAGCTCAGAACGGTAGACGAGTTATATACAGAACCAGGGCAGTAGTGTGAAGTAATGACCTTGCATCTATTTTTGGAATCTTGTTCAACGGTGTTGACCCAGTGATACGATTACCGGGGCTTGCGCAGTGCGATAGATAACCTACGCAGAAATGACCTGGATGCGAGACAGTGCATTGAAGTTAACAATTACGTGAACAGATATGAATACGGTTTCTTTGTTTGGAGTTTTCGTGAACTATAAAATCATCAGGTATTCCCATGTCATATATCAGCTTTAACCTGGGTCGGGCAATCTGTGAAATCAAAGCACAACCAAAGGCAAATATTCATTGTAACTAATCAGTTTATATATTTAAAGGCAAACATTTATTGTAACCACGGCAAACATTAATTGAAACCAATCAGTTTCTATCATTTCAGAACTATACACACACTTTTATCTTGGTTTAAATTAACTTTAGTTATAACGTAGATCTCAACTCGTTGTTCGGTGTTGTTTTTTTTCCCATTCAAACGCCCAAAAAAAAACGGGAATTAATTACAATCAAATTAAAATTAAAAAAAAAACTTTAAATTTAACATAATTTCAGTTACAAATATTCTTCAAAAAAACATCTCTTTTAACACGAAGACAATCACGATATTTCGTGGGTTCTAGCATAGACCGTATTTTTGTAAGCATATTTTTTTGTAAGAAATACTTCTCAATAACATGTGACCATGTTCATTTTGTGAAGATTATAATTATTTTATGTGCCGAAAATAAAATCTTAATGTTCACTGTTATGTGATTAATAGTCCAAATAAAAAATAACAATATAAATAGTACACACACTACTCAGATAGACCTTTTGGAACTGAGAATAGACTTATAACCACTTAATAAATGAATTATTCGTAATAGCTGCTTTTTTTTACGGCTGAAGCACCAGAGATATCGCTCCCTTGATGCGTTATTAAACGATTACAAATTCACCGTTCTTCTCCTGAGCGTAACAACCTCTCTGTACAGTGTATAGACATTCGAAAGTGTTTTTTGTTCAATGATACATTTTTACTAATGTTGATATATATATTTTTTTATTTTATTTATTTTATATACATTATATTTATTTCATATTTATGATTACGTGGTGAGTGTTTTGATACGTGTTTACTGTAATTACAGACTAAACAATACAATTTATTACAATTGTCAACAACAGATAAATGCGCATAAACAGTTAAAAATTGTTGTTTACGTAACTTTCTTCTGAAGTACGTTCCACATCAACTGGTAGGATACAGCGAGGCATTTTATATAATTTATAAATAAAATAAATATATCACAGAATGATTGAAAGATCTGAATAAAGACGAAAAAATTAAACTTACTCATAAAAGTATATAATTCCCAAACAAATATCACTTATAATTCCTTTTAACTTAAAAGCTTTGGTATATGAAACCTCCACACACTAGATTCTACTCACTAATGAACACGAATTACGTTGAATGTGACCTGACTAATCGCGTTCAACCAATCATATTCCTTGGTTACAAAATTCATGAATAGTTTTCACGCCTGACAGTGTTTACGCACGCAGTGTATTTAATCTCTGAACCAAACACTGATTTAAGATGGTAAACATTTTCTCCATAAATATGAATCCCATATGAAAGTCATGAAAGACCAAATGAATGATTTTTAATAGTTATAAAATATCACAAAATTGTAGTTTATTTACTCTGCTAATAAACTTCAACATTCCCATTTCTTGGGCGTGCGTTTGTTTACATGTTAGAGATTTTCTTTCTAAAAATAACTCCGAGGTCAATGACGTCAAACGAACTATTAAGAACGTGCGACCTTCCCCAGTACGCAAACCTTGTTTGTGGATAAATACATCGCCCGTTTTAACTGGAAACGCCCGTTTTCATAGCTTATACAACCACAACAAATACATTCTTTATAACATTAAGCATTATAGATTTACTTAGTTGTTAACGTTCGGCGACAGATGTATACCAAACAAATGAGTTATGAAACGGCGAAATAAGTTATATAACCCTGTACTCGATATTGATCAGTACACCCTACGACCTTGGCGTGTTCGTTAAATGGCTGGTTGAAATATAGCTCATACTGATGTCACTTGTGATGAAAGTTTTACAATGAACAAATTGTATTTGTATAATAGGCATGGGACAATAGACTTAGTGTTGTTCAATTCGTTTGAAAGATATTATTCATCAAAGAATAGAAATACACAGATATATTTGTTAATTTGTTATACTTATCTCAGGTACATGTACTTATCTTATTTTCTGATAGAAAATTACCGTAATCTGCTGCTCATAAATATTTGAAAATGACCGATGTAGAGAAAAAAGCATACCATTAATACTTAATATGATTTTTTTTTAATAAATTTTAAACCTTAAATGGATACAATTTCATGAACACGAATATAGTAGCTGGCTCATATCTAGTACTATCTCATACGAGTTTAGACGCACGTATGACTATCTGATTTTAACGAGAACTGGATATAATGAAGTCACCGATATATAGCCTCGCCATGCATCTGATATCAATACAGCACGTGGCCTTGAAGTCTTCTGGAAGGAAAGCGGGGCAATCGACCGAAATTTGAGCGAATGTTGTTTACAATCTGAGTACTTTGTGACTGAATTGCATGAACCGCGCGTCTGTTATTTTGTTTGTTTACATGGTCCAAAGTCCAAGTGCGAATTGCGTTGACGTGCGTCACTCGGGATTGGTATGAGTTTGGGTGGTTTCCCACTTTGCGGTTGATCCGTACGACCATGTTATAATCTTGGGCAAGGTTGCGCCAATGTACCATTAAGCCTCGCTCTGCGAAAATGGGGTTTAATGCATGTGCCTAAAGTATCTTCACATATAAGCCTGTGCAGTCCGCACAGGCTAATCATGGGCGACACTTTCCGGATTTTTCGATAAAAAGATACGTCATTTAAACGAAAAATACCATATAAGCGGAAATTGTCGTCCCTGGTTAGCCTGTGCGGACTGCACGGGCTTATATGTGAAGATACTTTACGCACATGCATTAAACCCCCTTTTCACAGAGCGCGACTTATTGTAATTAATGAGTTCACGCCAGACTGAATCCAATACACCTTGTACTTTAACAGTGCGGTATTTTGAGTGCTTGAAATAAATCATACAGATCATGATTGTTTTGTGTTGTGTTTTTGTTCGCCTTACATTATTTCACAAGTTCAACGTTATTGTTTATGGGAAACAGGCGATACTTTGTTATCTACATGTTAGCGTGACTGGCCACAGTTTAGCCGAGACGTTCCGACTAATTTTGTAATGGTTATTTGAAGAAGATTTTGACACGGGAGATTAATTAATTGTGTTTTCTTTGTTTCTTTGTGTACTTTTTGGTTACAGTGGCTCATAAGAACATACTTGTTTTAAGAATAAATGTATACTCCGTATATTTTTAAAAAGTCATTATGGTCGAGGCGATTTTAACCGATGATCAAGTTTGGGGAACTTGTTGCTCAGTATTATCTACTTTTGATCATGTATTTATAGATGAAACACGTATATACTATGTGTCTTAAATGAAATAAAAACATAAACGTTAACCGACCAAACGCGAATCATCCATACTTGTTTCGAAGCTTAATATCTTCGTTCTTGAACAGACCTGTTAATGTGATTTGCGGTACACAGCTATTTGACTCGATTTGTTTTAACGAAGCATGCTCAATCTATTCGTCAAATTGATGGAATTATTCTTATTAAATAAACGAAAAAACGGTTTATGTCATGATTTTCACGACCCACTGTGAACGCCAACGATAGAACATGCCATTCCTTCTGAGCTGTATGCAAGTGTTGAGCTTGAATAAATCACTTTGATGTGGTATTCAACACATGTGTGTCGTGTTCTGAAAAAACTGGGCATAATGCATGTGCGTAAAGTGTCGTCCGAGATAAGCCTGTGCAGTCCGCACAGGCTAATCCGGGACGACACTTTCCGCCTTAACTGGATTTTCGCTAAGAAGAGAATAAGGTAAACGAAAAATGTCATAAAAGCGGAAATTGTCGTCCCTGATTTGCCTTTGGGGACTGCACAGGCTAATCTGGGATGACAAATTACGCACAAGCATTATGCCCAGTTTTCTCAGAACGCGACACAAATCACTTAGATGTGGTATTCAACACATGTTAACTACAGCAATAGATGAAATAATCGAGTCTTGATAAAGTCGCACTTAGTGTGTGCGCACCTATGCGTGAGTAGGCCAATAACCTATAAGGTGGCGTATTACGACATATGCTAAATACATCAAGCGGTTTTCTTTGTTTTCTTTGTGTTAAACCTATTTTGACGTAGTTATTGTTGAGCCAAATGCCCAGTGGGCGCGTCAATTTTTTATTTATTTTTTTGCTTGCTTGCAGAGCGAGATAATCTCGTATTTCTTCGAATTGTGTGTAAGCTGTTCTCATGACGTTGACGTCATTAAAGCGCCGTACTTTGCGGAATCGCGTTAGTTAGTTAAAGAGCCGGCGTGAGGGAGAGACGCAATATTGCGTGAAATACGCATGTAGGTCTTCATTAAGTGTGTGTGAATATTTGAACAATTATTCTTTATTGTTTACTGCTGTAACAGCCTGTCCTTGAGACATTGATTGATATTCAATTACGTTGAACTTTTCATACTTAAGACCGACCTTTATGGACGCTAAGTGCTGATCGATATAGATGCAAATAAGAAATGATGGGTTGCAACGTGAACTAAAATTTACGGAATACCGTTAGGGCCATCGTGGTTACACATTATAATCCTGAGGGCGACAATGCGATAGTACGATGACGACAGTACGATAACGCGATAGTACGATGGCGACAATGCGATGATACGATGGCGACAGTTCGACAATACGATGGTGACAGTGCGATAGTGCGATGGCGACAAAGCAATAGTGCGATAATACGATGACGACAGTGCGATAATACGATGACGACAGTGCGACAAAACGATGGCGACATTGCGATAGTACGATGGCGACAATGCGACAATGCGATAGTGCGATAATACGACGTCGACAGTGCGACAATACGTTGGCCACAGTGCGATAGTACGATAACGACAATGCGATAATACGATGACGACAGTACGATAACGCGATAGTGCGATGGCGACAATGCGATGATACGATAGCGACAGTACGATATGACTATCGCATTGTCGTCATCGTACTATCGCAATGTCGCCATCGTACAATCGCGTTGTCGCATTGTCGCCATCGTACTTTCGCGTTATCGTACTGTCGTCATCGTATTATCGCATTGTCGCCATCGTACTATCGCACTGTCGCCATCGTATTGTCGCACTGTCGTCATCGTAATTCTTGTTTCAATTGCAACAGTCTGCCATTGAGACATGCATTGACTGACATACAATTACGTTGAACGTGCAATACTTAAGCTCAACCTTTATGCGCGCAAATGCAAATAAATATAAATGAGACGCGCTCCAAAGGGGGTTAAATGCATGTAGGTAAAGTGTCGTCCCAGATAATCATGTGCAGATACTTTCCGCTTTAATGATATTTTTCGTATCGTATTGTGCGGACTGCACAGGCTAATCTTGGACGACACTTTACGTGCATGCATTAAACCCCCTTTTCTTAGTGCGCGAATCAATTATGTTGAACTTTTTATACTTAAGATCAACCTTTATGCGCGCAAATGCTAATCAATATAAGTGCAATTCAAACATCATGGGTTGCAACGAAGTCAATAAACGCAAGCGTAACTATTATGCGATGAATAATCGGAAAAAAAATCTGCCACATGCGGATGTCATGGACCATTAAACATTGGCGCTTGAAAAAGAATATAAGTTATATTGTAGTGTTTGTGAATAATTTAAACTAGACAAGCAATTGCTTGGAGTTTTCAAACAAGTTTGTGTAGGTCACATGGCCAGCGAAAAAATAGGACAGATAATATAGTAGTTGTTTACTTCTTTTTTTTTTGGTAATTGTTCAACTTGACGCAACTGGAAAAAAAACATTCGCTGTCCTTTAATACTTATTTGAAGTGAACGCTATTAAAAACAACAAAAAAGCACTAAGGAAGAAAACAACAACATTTAATTAAATTGTGAACAAAAGCTATGTACATCGTAATGCGATAGTGCGTCATGCGATTGTGCGATAATACGATGACGACAGTGCGACAATACGATGACGACAGTGCGACAATACGATGACGACAGTGCGACAATACAATGACGACAGTGCGACAATACAATGACGACAGTGCGACAATACGATGACGACAGTGCGACAATACGATGAAGACAGTGCGACAATACGATGACGACAGTGCGACAATACGATGCCTACAGTGCGATAGTACGATGACGACAGTGCGATAGTACGATGATGAAAGTGCGATAGTATGATGGCGACAATGCGAGAATGCGAGAACGCGATAGTACGATGGCGACAATACGATGACGACATAGCGACAGTACGATGGCGACAATGCGATAGTACGATGGTGACATCGTATTATCGCACTGTCGCAATCGTATTGTCGCACTGTCGAATTGTCGTCATCGTACTATCGCGTTGCCGCATTGTAGCCATCGTACTTTCGCATTGTCGCCATCGAATCGTCGCACTGTCGCCATCGTGCTATCGCGTTCGCGCATTATCGCCCTCTGGATTTTATTTGGAACCACGATGGCCCTTACGGTATTCCGAAAACACGTGAAGACGGATGGCTGAGTGGTTTCGGCGCTTGGCTTTTACTCCATGGTTTGAGCACTGGTGTGGTTAACTATTTTTTCCTTTTTTTCCGTCTTTTACTTGTATTTTTTTTATTGAAGGTCTTAAGTTTTGATGTTTATATTCATAAATATAAAGCATTTTATGACAAACTTCAAAACATGGCAACATCTGTGAACAAGCCCCTTTAACAGTTTATGTACTCTGTATGTGTCCAGACAAATAAGCACTCAAATAGTTTGAGGCTTATTTTAGAAAAGACAGATTGAACAAAATCTTAACCAAAACTTTAACCTTCATATTAAGAAGCCATTTCCTTTGTGTATGTCATGCTACATGAAACAAACACATACACATCGCATTTTGTTACGCTTAATCTGTCGTTGCCTTTTGCATACACCATCGCCAAGTTTCAATACGACAACCATTTACACCTTTTGACCAAAACTTTAACCTTCATATAAAGAAGCAATATCGTATTTGCAAGTCATCCTACATGAAACAAACTCATTTTTGCAACGCTTAATTTGGCTTCGCCTTTCGCATACACCATCGACACCTTTTGCCTGCTTGGTCAATGACCTCCGTGACTTAACCTTGAATCGGAGATGGCCTTGGAACACTAGCATATTGATCTGGCGACCGAGGCAAATGGTAATGTGATCACGAGCAACTCACCACGTGAAACCAAGGTTGAAGAACCGCTAAAAGATGAACAGTCAATTGTGGCGTGTTCTGAGAAAACTGGGCAAAATGCTTGTGCGTAAATTGTCATCCCATATTAGCCTGTGCAGTCCGCACAGGCTAATCAGGGACGACAATTTCCGCTTTTTTGGAATTTTTCGTTTAAATGATGTCCCTTCTAAGCGAAAATCCAGTTTAGGCGGAAAGTGTCGGCCCGGATTAGCCTGTGCGGACTGCACAGGCTAATCTGGGATGACACTTTACGCACAAGCATTTTGCCCAGTTTTCTCAGAACACGCCACAATT
>VMBQ01010163.1:4424-28310 GCA_007657795.1 Dreissena rostriformis | reverse complement strand
GATGATGATGATGATGATGATGATGATGATGATGATGATGATGATGATGATGATGATGATGATGATGATGATGATGATGATGATGATGATGATGATGATGATGATGATGATGATGACGACGACGACGACGACGACGACGACGACGACCTGTATTATTAGTATTTGTATTATAAGTATTAGTTTTACTATTATTATTAGTTGTTATTATTATTAGTTGTAATTATTATTATAATTTATGGGTGTTTTTCTCATTATTTGAATTAATTGCTTTTTTTATCAGATAAGCATACACCATTGTGTCGTTTTAATTACATAATTATCCCCATTGGGAGGTAAATTTACACCGAGATGACAAAACTACCCAATACCCAATAACCCACCAGCAAACAATAGGTTATAAAGAGGAAGTTAAGATTTGAATCGCATATGCTTGCAATCGGGTATTGGAGCGTTTGATTGATTTTACACCGGTTATAAACTCAGATATTGTATTCCTGTTTGATCATGCTATGTGCATGGTTTTGTTTTGAAGCTGCCCTGGGAAATAAAGAGAGAGATAACGCGCCTCAGACTGAACGCTGAACGTGCCCTTTACTCGAGTGGATGTACATGTAGGGAGTTCTTCCCGGATATAAGCAATAACCCAGCGGAATCATGGGAAGTGGCAACTCCAAGCCCCCGCCGGCGGTAAGTTAAACGTCACTTAATATGTATGTCAATTTATTTTAATGTGTTCTTTGTAATTGATTTTATGAAACAATTTATGTAAATTATCTGTAGGGTTATTGCTATGCTCTGAAGACTTTACTGAGGTTAAAGTCACACGTTGTGGAAGATTAATATAATACTAAAATCGAATTCGTATTGCTTGTTAAAAACTTGATAGGAAAACGAAAGTAAGCGTTAAATTATTACGACAGTGACAGTAAAATCATAACTTACTACTTCCATATCTTCAGGAAGTACTTAAGGGGTGTTGCGGCAGTTTATTTAACCGAGGATATATTTATGGCAACACCGTTGCTATTATCACAACCCAATAGTTTTGTTATCAGAATNATTTTGATGTTCATTTAAGTGCGTAAATTTACGCAAGGCTTGGCTAATGTTGAATGATACTTCGAAAAAAATATTGTATTTATACCGCATGACTTTTTTTATAAATTAGTTCGTAAATTTACGCAGTGCTTGGGAAAGATTTTGCATAGTTCTTCAATTTCTATGTAAAATGATAAGGGTTTTTATGATGATTTAAGTGCGTAAATTTACGCAGTGCTTGCAAAAAATCGAAAACTGTATTTTGTATAGTTTGTCAGAATGAAATTTATGGGCAAAAAAAAGAAGAAATAAATCACATGTTTTTCTTCGTTTTGCAACGAAAAAAAGAGAATATTGAGGGATATCCCCTTATAAAATGCCAGTGAGTTCTGATTGCTATTAACTTGATGAATGGAGAAATAACTGTAAAGGCATTACAACATGAACCAAGATTTACACTCTTGGTGCCCATGTCTTAAGTAAGTTTGATAACATTTTAAAAATTATTTCACAAAGATAAAAATCATTATTTTAAAATCTTAACACTCACAGGTACTTAATACCTTACGATTTAACTATATTCTCTGTATATATGCTTATACAGAATTTGTGAATCTTAACGTTTAAGTGTACTTGTGGTAACATTTCAGTATGAAAATATGGGTCTGTTTTAAGCAAATTGATTTTAAACATTAACCGTTTTTACCTGTGAGGCCGTTTTTAATCGGGCTGTTTTAATTTTTTGCTATAATTACTTTCACCAATAATGTCCGAAAATAACAACAGTCTGAGCAGTAGTTCTTTGTACTCTTTATGTACAAAGTCATTTTGTACTTTTAATTTTAACAAAACTACTAAAATTTTTAACAGATTAAGTGTTAATTGTATTGGACATCGATCTAAGGATTTATCGCATTGTCGCCATCGTACTATCGCACTGTCGCCATCGTATTGTCGAACTATCGCATTGTCGTCATCGTACTGTCGCATTGTCGCCATCGTACTATCGCACTGTCGCCATCGTATTGTCGCATTGTCGCCATCGTACTATCGCATTTTCGACTATCGCCTTCCGGTACACAAACTATTCTTATTGCAGAAACAAAATAGATGACGTTATAAAGATGTACTTTGAAAGCGGTAACAGTTAGGATGAAATCAAATACTTATTATGTTATAGAATGGGTATTGATGTTAGGTATGCCGCACTGTAAAGTATTTTTTAAAGTGGCTCCATCTAGGAAATAATACGATGTGCGCATGTGTACCGGAAGGCGATAGACGACAATGCGACAGTACGATGACGACAATGCGACAGTGCGACAATACGATGGCGACAGAACGATAAGGCGATAGTATGATGGCGACAATGCGATGATACGATGGCGACAGTACGATAACGCGATAGTACGATGGCGACAATGCGATAATACGATGGCGACAGTACGATATGACTATCGCATTGTCGCCATTGTATTATCACGTTGTCGTACTGTAGTCATCGTATTATCGCACTGTCACTATCGTACTATCGCATCGTCGCCATCGTATTGTCGCACTGTCGCATTGTCGTCATCGTACTGTCGCATTGTCGCCATCGTACTTTCGCGTTGTCGCCATCGTACTATCACATTGTCGCCATCGTACTATCGCATTGTCGCCATCGTACTATCGCATTGTCGCCATCGTACTATTGCACTATTGCATTATCGCACTCTGGATTTTAATGTGAAACCACGATGGCACTAACGGTATTCCGTACAGATGTCATCCTCTTACTTACCTACAAGACGTGTCTAGGCAGTTGTCAAAATGCGAGTTGTATCTGGATATGTTTGATCCTTTTTTGTACACAAATACCCTTTGCTGTTTGTTTTTTTATGATACACGAAAATAAAGATCAACATTTGTTGATTAACCATTGCATAAAATGTGAAGTATTGTTTAACATTTGTTTTATGCATCCAAATTGAAATAAATTACAATAAGGTGTAAGATTATGCATTAAAAGCCGGTCTGTGTAATTTGATGTTTATATATGAGATGAGATCCATTGTAAGTTTGTGCGAAATCCATCATTGTCTGTTTTTTTTTCTTAGATATGTGAATTATAGGTATTAATAATTAAAATAACCCTTCGTTAATTTCTCACAATAAAATCGTTTTAGTACAATTGCGATCTTTATTGATTTGGTTTACGAAACTTTGATATAATAATAATTCAAAGAAATCTTCTTGATCAGACACGTATGACATGTTTGCATAACATAATTCAATTGTTCTGAAACAATGAGTTTATCATATTACACTAAATTTTAGTGTGACTGGTTGTAAATCACTGCACTCTTGACATAAGCTCTGTGGTTAAATGCATGAATAAGAGTTTACACTTAACAACACCCTGTTATTTAACGACCAGTCAAATATGCACGGTGTTGATGATTGATGCAAAATGGGAACCTCTCCGTTAACATATGACCCCACAATTCAACCTTTTCGATAATAACCAACATAGAACACTACTCTACCGGTACAAGATACAAGATACAAGAAGATTTATTTAACGTCGGACATTATAAACAATGAACATAAGCTTATAGCTTTTTCCCGACAAACAAAATTACATGGTATACATAACAAATAATAGCAGCTGTAAAATGAAAGCACATAAATTAGTTATTGATATCAAACATGCATAGGAAGACATATAAATATAACAGAATGACGTGTTAAAAGACATATGTTCAGATATTATAATATATCAGCACTGGCTAAAAAAACCAAAAAAAAAACCAAAAAAAAACAAAAAAACAGTATATTATATTATTATTATCACATTAAGCATACATTACTCATAAGATTGGATAAGAGTAAGGGGAAGTAGCTAGTATTAAATGAAAGGTAGGGTGCCGTAAAGTTTTAAGTCCCTTGCATAAAAAAGTGTATAACAATGTAAGAAATTAAAAAACTAAGATGATTGTCAGGGGAGGCAACTAGGTAGAGTATCATAACTTATATTGAAATTGTATATTCCCTTGGCTTTATGGGCCATATGGATATAAAACAAAAGAACATACAAGCATCATGCAACTGGTAAGAAATTAGGTTAAGCTATATGCTAATATTACATACATATAAAACAAAAGCAGCTCAGATAAAGTATTAAGACTACATGCATAAAATCAGTTATAAAAAAAATCAAAAACAAATCGGTTATAAAACAAACACAAGAAGCAAAGCATAGTAAGATAAAAACACAAAATGAGAAAGCAGATAAATGCGGAGCATGCACTTCAGCCTATAAAACACACATATAAAACAAAAGCAGAACAGATAAAATAATAAGACTACATCTATCAAACCAGTAATAAAACACAAGCAGAAGCAAAGCATAGTAAGATAAAAAACACAAAATGAGGAAGCAGCAAAATGCGGAGCATGCACTACAGGCGACATAAAGAACACTTACATTTTGGGCCTGTCCAGGTGCGGACCAGTCTCCTGAACTCGTTATAGTTGTCCTGGCGCCTTATATCTGGGGGGAGACTGTTCCACACCCGGGCAGCCTCAAAACGAAAGGAATTTTGCCCATACCTTGTGGTCCGCACTGTAGGCACCTCTATCATATGATCATACCTGCAGTTGTAAACAGAGGTTTTGAGTTTTGCTAGATCTTGAATATAAGGTGGGGATATTTTATGTAGGCATTTGAAAGTCTCTATGGCAATGTTTTGTAACCTGTTCAAGTGAAGAGTTTGAAGTTTAACCTTTTCTAGGAGGATTTCATATGATGATGTGTAATCATTGTAGACAATGCGCAAGGCTCTGTACTGGAGTTTTTCAAGTTTGTTTGTGTTGGCTTTGCTGCAAAAATGCCACACAATAGGACAGAAATTAAAGTTTGACCTTATAAAAGACTTAAATATAATAAGTCTAGTAGGGACATTAAGGAACTTGCTTAATCTATGCAGGACATTTAACTGTTTAGCGGCCTTTTGGCACATTTTGGAGATTTGGGCATCAAAATTAAGAAGATAGTCTATCTCAACGCCAAGTAGCTTGACCTGTTCATCACATTTTATGATATTGCCGCTAATATCGAAGGACTTAATTTTTGCATGGGATTTAACCCCAACTGAGATAGCTTGAAACTTATCAGGGTTGGCTTGCATTTGATTGGATTTAAACCAGTCTATGAGAATTCTACTTTCATCCTCAAGGGTAGATTTGACCACATTCATATTTTTATTCCAGTAAGATAGGGTGTTATCATCTGCATAGTTATATAGTTTAGACTTCTCAATGAAGAAGAAAATATCATTGATGAAGATGTTAAAGACAAGAGGCCCAAGTATGGAGCCTTGGGGTACTCCCTTGATAATATTGTCCCAATGACTGATACAGTCACCTAGCTTAACCCGTTGTTTCCTATTATGGAGGTAACTGCTCATAAGTTTACAGGCATTGTCGGCCAGACCATATGCCTTGAGCTTGAGGAGAATAAGGTCGTGTGGAATACAGTCGAACGCCTTAGATAGGTCCATAAGAATTGCTCCTATGTACATGTTGTCGTCTAAGGCTTTCTTCCAATCTTCCACTAACCTGAGCAGGGTAGTCTGACAGCCATAAGATTTTCGGAAAGCTGCCAGAAAGGGGTGAAAGACAAGTTCGAAGTGACCTGAAAGTTGATCATGGATAACCCTTTCATATAGTTTAGACAGTGTAGGGAGTATACTTACTGGCCTGTAATTATTTTCTATAAAGGGATCATCTTTTTTGTAAATTGGTCTAACCTGGGCTAGTTTGAAGCTTTCAGGGAATTGACCTGTTTTTATCATAGTATTACATAAATTACTTATGGGCCGGGACAAAGAGGGCTTGCCTGCAATGATAACTTTGGGTGGGATTTGATCTACTCCAGTAGCCTTCTTGGGATGTAACCTTTTGATTGCTTTTGAGATGGTATGTTCTGTAACTGGCTCGAAATTGAATTGTTGACCTTCTGTATCTTTGTGGTGTATGTGTATTTTATCTATGCTTGGGTGGGTGTCAGTGTCATGTTTGCTGTCTTCTATACCGATATTTTTTGCGATATTGATATAGAATGTGTTGAGAATGTTTGCAACTTCATTTTGGTCTGACTTGAGTTGCCCATCAGCTGACTTTAATATTACCGGATTGTCTGTCTTCTTTGTGGGGTTTCTGTGAGAGGAAAGGCTTGATGGCCAAAAGTCCTTGGACTTCGGGCCGCCCCCGCACCTTTCCGGTGGGTCGATTTCATATAAATATATATTTTCGTCTCTCAAATTCGACTTGTATGGATTTCTTACTAAAATATCATGGAAAATGAAATGCTTATGCTGAAGTAAATGGTGAAACATGTGATAATTTCATGCTGTATGTGGTTATATCGTTAAATTAAACACCAGCATGTTGTAAACGCAACACAGTTGACAAAAGTTTGTCCGATATCAACATGATAGTATAACATACACTTAGGCGATGTCAAAGATTATTGGTACAAACATACTCAGTTTGCCACATTAAACACTCGCATATTGTGAACGTAACACAGCTTGTCCGATCAATACATGGTTCCACCGATAACTAGTATCAACATGATAAGATAACATAAAATAAGGCAACGTCAAAGATGATGTGGTACAAACATTCTCCGTTCGCCATAGGTTTTACAAAAACTTTTGTTATAAAAGTCTAGAAGGAGCTGCTCTTACTACACGTGCATAGTTATGGGTAAATTACGAATGATCATTATGATAAAAATGATGCATGACCCTTAAAAATACCTGATGCAGGGCCCCATTTTACAAAGCTTACAAAGCTGGAATGTATTTAATTTATCAAGAGACACAGGGAAATGCTAAAATTAGATATAGAGAGAACCTCTATACATTTAAATTAAACTCACGGGTCTTATTTATGTGCATTAATAGATTTTAGTAAAAGGGGACATAGGCAATGTGGTCATTGTTGTATGACGCTTTCTGAAAGTCAATTGCACTTAAAAAATTGTTTTAAACTAATGTGTTGCACAGTGACCGTTGTTTTTATATCCCTCTGCTGCGAAAGAGATTTAGGGAGGGAGGGGGGTATACAGGAATCAACATATATTGAACTATAATAATTATTTTTAAAGTGTGCATTGAAAGACAGCAATGGCCATCAGCTTCTAATAACGGTGGCCTTTAAGCTTTCAAGGGACCGACTTGTACACACCTTAAGATGTTCTTTAAAGTTTGAACTGTTACGAGGCAAGCAATATACATGTACTCACAATTTGAAATGGCATATATCAAAACAACACGCGTTAAAGGGGCCGTCCAACAGATAAAGCGTCGTATCGACGCGAACCGATATTTGGGAAACTACGAGGATTGCTTATATAGCTAAAAATACATCCGCAGATGAGCGTGGATGGTCGAGTGGTCTAGGCGGGAAGTTTTTACTCCAGGACTCCAGGAATCCAGGGGTCAGTGGTTCGAGCCGGTTGAGGGTTACTTTTTTTCCTTTTTTTAAATTGTATTCTTGTGTTGTTTTTTTACTGATGATTTTTAGTTTAAATGTTAAAATTTATCAATATAAAGCATTTAAAGCATTTAATGACAAGCTTCAATACAGGCAAAAATCTGTTGGACGGCCCTTTAATAAACATAAACTTCCTAAATACGTCAAGATAAGAAGATCCCCGAACTTTAACTTTTGCCAAAACGAAATTGGTTGTCATCGCATACGCATTCTCGCATATAACGCCGACATTAGAGATCTTGCTTACGTGTATTTAATATAGGTTTATTAACATGTGGCGCTAAATAAGGCCATAGTTTCATGATGTGTCACATGTTTGTTTTTATTTATTGCCTTTTTTATAAAGAGATTGCATCCCCATTAAAGTAACTATATTATACACACGCGTAGTTTTTATAGACCATATTTTATCTAAAGCTACAAGACCAAATTTCTTAATCGCCACAAGAATGTCAATTTCTCAATTACCATTTTTGCATTACAGCAAAACTTTGAACATGTACATATTGAACGATTTTTACACAGTTACACAACTTATAATTGTGTATCCTATTTTTATATATCGACTTGCTTTATGGGTAAGTAAAAAATTACTGTTCATTCCTTGTTTGATTTTGTACTACTAAATAATATGAATAGTTTTACTCGCGTGTTAACGATTCAACATTATCTGTAATAAATTGCCTATTTTGGAAACATTCAATGTACAATCTGTATTTTTATATTACATAAACGTTTTTCATAATGACATTTTATTCATGACACAACCAGACAACCTCCAATGACTCAATGTTCCGAAAAAAATCCTTATTGGTTATTTAAAAGTGTAACGTATTGTTTCAATACATGAATTCAATATACTGTATTTACTCGAGTATCAACACTTGTATTTGATTTAGAATAAACATCTTCCTTTCAAATAAACAGAAAATAAAAATATTTTAACTTCTGTTTTACTAATAAATGTACTTTTATTATTTTTTAACAGCTTCAGTCGGCGCATAATGAGTAAACAGCTTAAAGTGAATGCCAATTGTAAAGGAATTGAAACCAAAGATCACAACGCTATTTTAGAGTTTATACTGATAATACTTTTTTGGATGTTCAAAATTAACGTCCCTTGGTAAGTTGCTTAAAATATTGTTATACGTTTGAGAAGTTTTAAGGTCACTATTATTCCGTTCAGTATGTGTTTTTGGGAAAATGAAGTTTTCCTGGTATGTTTGTGGATTGAAAGTCTCTATATATTTAATGTTGCCTTCGTAGGTCTATGCCGATCTATAAAACGCCTTTCTGTTCAAGCCTTATACTTCGAAACACCTCTTAATTGATTCACTCAGGCAAGGTCCTGCTTCCCATACAGCTTAACATTTTTAAGAGCCTTCTTACCACGAAAGAATGATGTCTTTATTCTCGGCGATGATTTGTCTTGGTTTGTTGTTTCTATGAGCAATATTTATAACTTCTATAAATAGCTGGATGTTTTGCATTTTCTCGTTCAATGTTTAAAACAAACTTAATCACGGACTCCTCATACTTTTCTTTCTTTCTCCTCATTGTTACACCCATACACACGTATATTTCTACGCCTTCTGGACGGTACCAGTTTATTTAATGTTCTTTATTGAATAAGTGTTGCTCACTTTTTTCTGTTGTATTTGTTGCATCTCCTTCTTTCCGACACGTTTATATTTTTTTTGTTAAATTCTGCTTAAAGTTTATCGATTTTGTGAGCCACTGGCACTGGTATTTATATATCATACAGGGTCATATTGTATTTAATTTATTATTTCTCTATGCATAACTTTCAACACACTGTCATTTTTTAGACATGCTACTATATGTTTTCGTAGTTTCTATTAGTTATTTTGTCTTCCAGACACTTTCCTCTTCAACCTCGTCATTACTCTTTTCAATATAATCGGATTTGGCACTTACTATTGTTTAGTTGTTTATGAATTAACTACCTTTGTTTCTTTACTTCTTTTTTTTCTGTTACATCAGCCTCTCTTTTTAAATTGTTTATTTGTTAGTATTCCTGCGAGAATAGACCTTTTACGGACCTAAAGGCCTGTATAAGGTCCGTCTGTTCATTCAGAACAAACACTCTTTTCCTGTTATATGCACTTGAGTTTAATATTCAATCCTTCACAAAATAATTAAGGTTACGACATTTTACACCAATATGTATAACCCCGTGGATTTATGTCACTGTTTGTGTACGTCATGTGAACAATCAGTGTTTACTGAATGTCGAACAACAACTTCTGATTTGGTGCACAATCTGTTTTTAATAATGTTTGCCATATTAATTGTGTTTACTATACTTCGAAAAAGTGGTGAAAGTAGTTGCATTTACAGTAAATACTTTGTTATGTTAATATATTTTCTCGTGCTTTTATATGAATTCCCTTGACTGATTACTACATCTGCAACCGTGTTCAGCTAACACAAAATAACATAAACTACAAGCTGAAAGTTATTGCATTCAACAAAGTCCGATACATTTATTGATTCGTTAGCATGTAATGTTCCTTCGGTGACCATCAATTTATGTGCGGCACTTTATCTTGATTTCTTAAACAAATGGATGTATGTGTGTGCGGCAATTTCCTTATATGGCTATACACAAGAAAGCAATTGATGCGAAGCCTCAACAGGGAGATATTTAATAGTTTATATTGCGACACAAGTAAACCAATATTAGGCGGGATAGTTGCCTATCGGCAGTGCCATACTCATTGTACATGTCTTAATAAAAACACACACACATACACAAAACAGAACAGAACAGAACAGAAATTTTTATTACGACTTGTACATAGTACATCGTCAGTCTTAACCATGTTACAATACACATATCAACATACCACATAATATTATACCTCACATAAATTTGTTTCTTCTTTGAGTATATAAACTACACAGGTCCGTTATTTTGAATAGTGCCCGGTAAAGATGCGCGCGCATCTAGTCAGCGGGCACTATTCAAAATAACGGACCTGTGCTGACGGGATGCGCGCGCATCTAATAGCGCCCACTACATATCTTATATGTTTATGCATATGTACGGGGGACCTATTAGGTAAATAATATAAAATATAATATAAACAACATAATATATAATATAAACTACATAATATAAACTACATATATAATATATAATATATAATATTATATAATATTATATACTAATACAATATAATATATAATATATAATATATAATATATAATATATAATATATAATATATAATATATAAATAAAGTATTTTGGTCAAAGTTTTTGAAATCTGAAAATAAAACAAACATGGTATGTGGAAACACGTTTTATTTACAAATCAACAAAAACTTACTTACCCTCACGTAGGGTCAATACAATAAGCTTTACAACTAAATATTACATTAAAATTTTAGTTCTACCAATCTAATGTCACGAGCATAAAAACAAGTAATTGAACCAATCAAACATTTCGATAGTAACGTCATTTTCTAAACTAAACCAAACCTGCGAATGTTAAATCTAATAATATTGCATAGAAAACGGTAATCAGAAATTATTCATACAATGTCGCCTGCATTTTATGTCGAACAGAATGCAGCCAAACATTACACCTGCTAATTAAAACCTCTTCATTTCTTCAAACTATATAGAAATATGAATATATAAATTGACATTTTTTCATAGAAACAATAGGTTATATTTCGACGTAATTTCACTATTCTGTTCAACAGTTTTTTCAATACCAAATTATTGAAAATTAATCTACTCATGTTACCTAGGGGCAGGATGGCAATAGTTCTCATTTGGCCATGGATGTCAATATTAAAAAAAAAAAATCATTAGTACTCTTAACGAACTTGAGCTACATAGGATCATCATTTTCCCCTTAATAGCATTTTCTCTCACATCACTAGATATACTTATTATATACCTTGGACAAATGTGGGGCGGTGAAGAACGCAATAGTAAAAAACGATATCAATCCGATTAGAAACGAATTCATTCATGACCACCGAACCACTTATTTAGGAGTTTTAATTTAGGTAAGTTTTTATACTTCAATCCAGTCAAACATATTGTTTTTATGTTGAAGGTACGATCATGAATCCAGAGAAATTAAAAAAGCTCCAAGAGAAAGTGCGAATTGGAGGAAAGGTAAAATATGCAGGGTTTTATTCTTTTCCTGTATGCTATAGCACTGAATGGAAAGTTTGAATTCCTGTTTCATTCAAGCATTGCTTCTTTAAAAAAATAGCCTTATTTTCCAAAGCCCAAGATAATTGTTTTTTGTTTGGGACTCATATTGATGCTTTGAATTAGACCCATATGGCATATCTAGTATTCACCCATATGAGCTCGCAAGTTTGAGAACTTGTATAGGCTTTCTTACTTGGACCGATGTGGGTTTACAAGTTGGCTGATTGATTTGACCGCAATGACTGGAAAACTTGGAATTACAAGTTGATCTTAAATAAGCTATGCATATGGGGATAAATCTAGCCCTCACCTAACCCCCACACAGGGTACAGCGAGACGGAAGAAGAAGTTTGTATATAGATCGGCCAAAGCCAGTGACGAAAAATTACAAGCCGCACTACAGAAACAATCCGTACAAACTATGTCCGAAATCGAAGAAGTAAGGTGTTTACTCAATAATAATATTCAACCAACAGTTTTACGAAAATTTATCTTAAAAGTCATTGAAAAGTGACTTACCGGTAGTCCGAAATCGGAATGATCGAAAGCTGCGCTTTTGGTTAATTTTAAGTGTATTGTTAAACTAAAGTTGCATTTAGACTTGAACACGGGATACCAAACTGGAGTATTATTGTAGAACAATAATGTCATTGTTTTATGCAAGTTCGTTCTTTGGAATGCTATTTTGTTCTATTGTTATAATACATTAGGTAAAACTATAAAACTCGTACTTGATATAACCATGTACACTTTCAGGTGAACTTTTTTAAAGATAATGGTGAGGTGATACACTTTTACACCCCAAAGGTTCAGGCTTCATTACCGGCTAACACATTCGCAATAACTGGTTTGGCTGAAACCCGTAAGTAATGATTTAGTGTATTATTTTATGTTATCTATGAAGAAATGCAGTATGCGATGATTTTGCCAGAGGAGTTTAATATAATTTCCTAGCAATTGTATATTATTTATTTGCCATTCACAATCTTCAAATAATTTCCTACTTGATCTTAATGGAGAAATCACTTTTTTGTTGCTTAAGTTTTTGTTATTGCTGGCTAAAACAACAACAATGAAAACATGATTTAACACGAGATTAGATATTCGACTAACAAGGGAAAAAACAACAATAATAAAACCTTTGTTTTCAATTCAATTATTTAGAAACGAAAATTTTCTAAATTTATTTCATAGTAAGGATATACGCCGAATATCTTTTTTAAATATACTTTTTGTTCCCCTTTGCTTATGTGTGTATTGTCCGTTTCTTTTGTGATGCATACGTCAGAAAGTAATGAAACCATTTTAATAAAACTTCATTTATCATTTGTTGTATAATATATATTAACGGGTGTACATTTTTTTTGCCATAATAAGCTTTAGTTCGTTATAGTTCTTTATTGACTGTGATTACGTGTAAAACTTGCGTCGCCTTGTAATACTACGTTTAGTTTGAATTCTGCCCATCAAACAATATCCCATAATTCACCCATCACCGATTGCGTCTTATTTATACGCTTTGTTAGGCCTTTTAATATCCCCAACAACTATAATTCGTAACCGCCCGACCGTATGGAACGGTATTATTTATGACCGTGTCATGATTCTTGACGGTACTTTCAATTTGTATGTAGACACCTATTCCGGAAGTCACACAGTCGTACTACAGGTGAACGCGATATTTTGCGCGATACTCAAAGCGACACGCGACTTTTTGCGCGACAAATAAAGCGACACACGATATTTTGCGCGATGCACGATGCGACGCGCGAGAATGTACCACGAAATATCGCCCTTATGTAGGTAGCCCAAAAGGCGATGTATCGTGGTAAATATCGCGTGTCGCTTTGAGTTTCGCGAAAAACATCGTATTATTTCTGTTAATACCAATGATTATCTATATTATATGCGTCACTTTTATCAAATATACAACTACTACAATCTTTGGATAACGGTTTGTCTATATTTACACAGTTAAAATTACCGATTTTTAAGTTCTGAGCAGGGAATAACGTTCACATCTCATCATGCCATTTTTCATTGCCTTAGCCGATGGCATGAGCATAATTTTATTTTCGTAGCCGTTGGCTTGACCATCTAATAATTAGCCACGGCCGTTGGCGTGAGGCGTTTTTCAAACCTTACTCGAATTTAATCGTTGATAGAAATGTTGTGTGTTCATGTGGGATGCTGTAATTTGGGATAACCGAAGACAAATGATTAAAATGGTGTTCACAATTATCATTGGTCTAAATCCTGTGTAATTCGATTTTGACTGAGAGAGTGGTGAATTTTGTTTGATTTTCGACCACATTCTAACGGATTTCTGTAAAAGTAAGCAGCTAGGAAGGTAGAGATTACGTTCACAAAGCCCTTATAACTTAGGATCTCAAAGAACACACTCAAACCTGCTCATTTCAAAACCGTAAACAAAAAGAATAGGGGAATACTTACAATCCGCTTTTTACCGACATGTATCTAGTAGCTAGCCGTTGGATGAACCACAGCCGTTGCGTGAGTCGATTGAACGGTGTGAAGCACAACTTGTTGATTTACCGTTGCATAAAATGTGAAGTATTGTTTAACATTTTTATAAATGCATCCATATTTAAATAAATTACCTTGAGTTTTAAGATTATGTGTTAAAAGCCGGTCTGTGTAATTACATGAAAATATATTACATGAGATCCATTGTACCTTTGCTTGAAATCGATCATTGTTTTTTTTAGATAGGAGAATCACAGTCGGCCATTTAAAATAACTATACATTTATTTATTACAATACAATCTTTTTGGTACAAATGTGATCTTTATTGATTTGGATTACGAAACTTTGATATAATAATAATACAAAGACATCTACTTGATCAGGAACGTATGACATGTTCGAATAACATAATTCAATTGCTCGGAAACAAAGAGTTTATCATATAACATTATATTTTAGTGTGACTGGTTGTAAATCACTGCACTCGAAATAAGTTCTGTGGTAAAATACATTAATTAGGAGTTCACACTGAACACCACCCTGTTATTTAATGACCCGTCAAATATTCACGGTGTTGAAGCGAAATGGGAAACTCCGTTAAAATATAACCCCAAAGTGCAACCTTTTTGATAATAATCAACATAGAACACTACTCTACCGCTGGGTTGATATATCTTATAAATTTTGAGTCGCCGTGGCGTAATGTATATGGTGTCCGCCTAGCGATATGGAGGTCATAGGTTCAATCCTCACTGTGGGAGCGTTCTTTAGATTTCCCCATAGACACCAAGTACTGGTGCTAGTCCCAAGAAACGGACTCGAGAGCGTTTCAAATAAGCCTTAGGCTTTCTATGCAATCGAGCTTAAATAAATAGGTTTAAACTAATAAAAACACGTTTTCTTACGATTCTGCCTATATATATACTGTCACTTTGAGATAAGAAATACCCAGCACTTCAACTTTTGCCAAAACGACATAGGGCGAAAACTTTGTCATTGCATACTAAAAGATATTGTCGACCGCAGAGCTGACGTGTATTAAAGATTGGTTTATTTACATTTACCTGACGCAATATCAGGCCATGATGTGTCACACGTTTGTTTTGATTTATTGCTTTTTTGCAAAGAGATTGCATACCCATTAAAGGGACTGTCAATCACGAATGACGAAAATAGGAAAGTTCTGAAATACCGTATTTGTTTACAATTATTAGTTTATATTGATTAAAATATCACGACTGGTATATTACATTACTTTAGAAAAAGTTGTTAAGTTTTCATATTTTCAGTATATTCGGTAATAAATTTTACTGGGTATGTCTACCAGACAACTACCAGTTGTATATCTTATGTCACCTATTTTCGCGATGTTCTATCGATTTCACATCGCGAAATTTTATTACCGAATATACTGAAAATATGAACTTTTTTCAAGTAATGTAATATACCAGTCACGATATTTTAATCAATTTAAACTAATAATTTAAAAAATACGGTATTTTAGAACTTTTCTTTTTTCGTCATTCGTGGTTGACAGTCCCTTAAAAGGAAATGTAGGATACACTCTCGCATGTTTTTCTATACCATATTTTATCTAAAACTACAAACCAAATATATGGAACGCCTTGACTGTCTTATAATACCAAAACTTGTGATATAACGTCAATCTGACTGTGCATGAATGCCTGTAACCATTATATATATAAATAATCACAATATATAAATACATAATTTGAATATATACAGATAAAGCTTTAATATATAAAGATATAATTTTCTTATATATAGATAAAATGTAAAATTATACAGATACGAATCTATTATACACAGATAATCTTCCATTATATAAAGGTATTACTTCTTTATATGAAGGCAAAATATCTTTATATGAATGCCTGAAACCATTATATATATGTATAATCACAATATATAAATACATAATTTGAATATATACAGATAAAGCATTAATATATAAAGATATAATAATCTTCCATTATATAAAGGCATTACTTCTTTATATGAAGGCAAAAGATCTTTATATGAATGCCTGTAACCATTATATATATGCATAATCACAATATATAAATACATAATTTGAATATATACAGATAAAGCATTAATATATAAAGATATAATAATCTTCCATTATATAAAGGCATTACTTCTTTATATGAAGGCAAAAGATCTTTATATGAATGCCTGTAACCATTATATATATGCATAATCACAATATATAAATACATAATTTGAATATATACAGATAAAGCATTAATATATAAAGATATAATAATCTTCCATTATATAAAGGCATTACTTCTTTATATGAAGGCAAAAGATCTTTATATGAATGCCTGTAACCATTATATATATGCATAATCACAATATATAAATACATAATTTGAATATATACAGATAAAGCATTAATATATAAAGATATAATAATCTTCCATTATATAAAGGCATTACTTCTTTATATGAAGGCAAAAGATCTTTATATGAATGCCTGTAACCATTATATATATGCATAATCACAATATATAAATACATAATTTGAATATATACAGATAAAGCATTAATATATAAAGATATAATAATCTTCCATTATATAAAGGCATTACTTCTTTATATGAAGGCAAAAGATCTTTATATGAATGCCTGTAACCATTATATATATGCATAATCACAATATATAAATACATAATTTGAATATATACAGATAAAGCATTAATATATAAAGATATAATAATCTTCCATTATATAAAGGCATTACTTCTTTATATGAAGGCAAAAGATCTTTATATGAATGCCTGTAACCATTATATATATGCATAATCACAATATATAAATACATAATTTGAATATATACAGATAAAGCATTAATATATAAAGATATAATAATCTTCCATTATATAAAGGCATTACTTCTTTATATGAAGGCAAAAGATCTTTATATGAATGCCTGTAACCATTATATATATGCATAATCACAATATATAAATACATAATTTGAATATATACAGATAAAGCATTAATATATAAAGATATAATAATCTTCCATTATATAAAGGCATTACTTCTTTATATGAAGGCAAAAGATCTTTATATGAATGCCTGTAACCATTATATATATGCATAATCACAATATATAAATACATAATTTGAATATATACAGATAAAGCATTAATATATAAAGATATAATAATCTTCCATTATATAAAGGCATTACTTCTTTATATGAAGGCAAAAGATCTTTATATGAATGCCTGTAACCATTATATATATGCATAATCACAATATATAAATACATAATTTGAATATATACAGATAAAGCATTAATATATAAAGATATAATAATCTTCCATTATATAAAGGCATTACTTCTTTATATGAAGGCAAAAGATCTTTATATGAATGCCTGTAACCATTATATATATGCATAATCACAATATATAAATACATAATTTGAATATATACAGATAAAGCATTAATATATAAAGATATAATAATCTTCCATTATATAAAGGCATTACTTCTTTATATGAAGGCAAAAGATCTTTATATGAATGCCTGTAACCATTATATATATGCATAATCACAATATATAAATACATAATTTGAATATATACAGATAAAGCATTAATATATAAAGATATAATAATCTTCCATTATATAAAGGCATTACTTCTTTATATGAAGGCAAAAGACCTTTATATAAACATAAATCGTAATTATATAAACACATATCGTCTTTATATGCAGATAAAATTTGAAAAATACGTTAAAAATCATTAACGATAACATTTAATATACGAAGCTTTTATTACACACGGAAGAAAATTTGTTTTGCATCATTTCACAACAATGGATATGGATTTGATACTTGAGCGACTTGGAGTGGAAGAAGGAGTGATACGGCGCTCCAGACAGGAGAAGATAACACCGGACATCATATCACTTATGTCACTGTACGACTTTAATTGCTTGGGTGTAAATGACAAAACAACTATCATGAAATTGCGTGTTAAATGTGTTTGTTACCGGAGTAATCCATGGTCACATAATACTGGAAGTACACGGTGTCGGAATATACGTTTTGAAATTTCAAGTACCATGATTGAAACATTGTTCGAAGCCGGATATTCAGTGAAGGACACTAGTATTTCACTTGGGGTTTCTGAAAGTACCTTATACCGGAAGAAGGGTCATTTTGGCTTGTCAAAGCTCGCATTTACAGAAATTGATGAAGAAGAATTAAACATTGTTGTTGCCACGACTATCACTGAATTTCCTAGGTGTGGAGAAGAATTGCTTCGAAAAGTTTTACTTTAAAAAGGAATAAAGGTACCATGATTTTTCCATGTATAACTAGATCTGTTTATAATTGAAAGCGTATTCATAGACCGGAACATTGTTGATTGATTTTAGTAGACAGTCTATAAATAAACAGATACATTTGTCTGTGCAGATTCCAATAAATTATTGTCAAACAATTGAAAACTAACTAAATTGTTCAGACTTGTTTTTGAGTTCAGTATGATTTATGCCAAACAATCATACCTTAAACGACTATGTCTTTTAAATATTAAAATAAATAAAAATAAGAATTGTGTTAGATTTTTTTCCTATAAATTTCTATTGTTTCTAAGCCACTTGGCTAAATGTAGAAGTAAATTAAAGCATATTCATTTTTGCATAAAACTAACAAAAGTATTATTTCTTATAAAGGTTCGGCGTTTCAGGCTTCGTCAGTGTCTGAAACACAGAGACGAAGATGGAATTCGTGCACGAAAAAGAAGGCGACTACGACGTCGCATTTAAAACGTTTCAGCTCCAAATTATTTATGGCATATTGACAGCAACCATAAATTAATTCGATGGCATTTTGTTATAATAGGCGGCATGAATGGTTTCAGTCGTTTAGTAACATATCTTAGATGCACGGACAACAACAAAGCGGAGACGGTTTTCCATTGCTTCAGAGATGGTGTCTCCAAATTTGGAGTTCCTGACCGGGTCAGATCAGATCAAGGCCGTGAAAATATAAAGGTCGCCGACTTCATGATAAATACTCGCGGGACAGGACGTGGTAGTATGCTCACTGGTAAAAGTACACACAATCAACGTATTGAACGATTGTGGAGGGACGTGTATGACGGAGTTTTGAGTTATTTTTATGACTTATTTTACTTTTTAGAGGACAATGGCCTGCTTGACATTTTAAATGAAATAGACTTGTTTGCACTTCATTACGTATTTATTTCAAAGATAAATGAAAGGTTAAACACCTGGCAAGGTGCATGGAATCACCATCGAATACGAACAGTGAACTCAACACCAATGCGGCTTTACACGGCCGGTATGATGGACAACCCATCAGCACATGTTGATGATATCCTTCCAAACACTCGTACAGAATCTACGTCTGATGAGGATATGGAGTCCCTGGACAACAGGCCAGTATTATCATCTCTTCAAATTAGTGTTGAAGAAATCCTGATGCGACTGCTCCACGAGCTATGTCCTCAAAACTGGAGGTCAAACAATCACGGCATAGATATCTTTTTGACAGCTAAATAGATATTAACTGAATGACAACACGATTGATTGCTTGATTCTTACAAGCTGCTTTATGATTTCCAAGCGAAGTTTAAGGGGCCTGTTCATAGACGTTTACACTTTGCAGAAAGTGTTTTCGTGACTATTATACCAAAATATGTTTCAATTTTTAAAGCAATGTATTTAGTCCCGATATGTTAATTGACTTAATTAAATCTACAAAAGCGCAAGTATTAATTTAAATGATATTTTGTACTTAATTATGGTAATTATGGTGAAGTTAAATCTATACTGCAAGCTACAAATGCACTTCCTTCATTTGCACTATGAACGTAACATTTTCATTTTTAAGATTAATTGAGAATAAACAATTTTATGATGACAGAGGTGCAATTTCAGCATACTCCGCCTGGACATTATTTTTATCATATGCTATACCTTGCTTCCCCATATTATATAGTCATTATGAATATTTTTATCATAAACATGTGTAACATACCTTTAAGCGTTTGTATTGGCTAGTTTTCATTAAACTGACCATGTGATAATACGGAATATTACGCTAGTCAATTGTTTCAAGTGTTTGTACCATTCAAGTGGCTTGTGTGATGACGTATCTCACGAGAGGCGGAGCCTCGAGTGTGATATGAAACAGCGCAAGCCACGGGACTCGTACAAACACTAGTTACAATTGACTAGCGTAATATTCCTTTATCAACTTTGAATCATTTAAGTTAAAAAAATAATTTCAAGAGGTCATAATTTATCGTGTTATAGTGTGTCTTATTATTTTCTGTGTTCAATGTGACGTCATTATAAGTAGTCCGGATATATGGTAATACGGAATTGGAAAACAAGCCAGTAGCATATGGGATTAATTTCTGTGCAGTTGTATTTTACCGATTGATACAATACATATTTTTAGAAACATAAAGCAGGTCTTGTGTAAATATTTATTTATGCATTTAAAAGCATGTGATAAAAAAGATCTGACACTCGTTGTAATTTCATACCTTAATTTGTCAAACTCATCCATGAGGCTCGCTTACTAACAAAATTCCTAAACTCGTTCAATAAAATATGGTATGAAAATACAACTCGCGTCTGATCCTATCTAAAGATGTCAGAATGATTATAAAGGTATGACGGAAAATGTTAATAGTGTCTTAATGTTGTTAACCAAAGACAAATAAAAACTGAACATTATGTGTTAAGGGGGTATTTTCTCAAGTTTGAACAGTTCTGTCGCCACAAATACCTTACTTGGCAAAATTCTGAATCGGCATTTTTTCTCATCGTTTCATCATCAACCACACCAAATTTCAGAATTGTTTATAACAAGAGAAATATAACGCATTGAAGAGATAAGGTCGGCAAAAAAGACACCGGTGTTCATGGGAAACTATGTTATACCGTCACCGGCGTTCAGCGAAAATTCTTGTAGCAAATAAATTGTGCATCTGACTTTTGAATAATTAAACACTCGTTTTTTACACGCCACACAACCTATGATTGGCATGTTCCGCCCCAGAGACATGCCTGTTCGTCCGTCCGAACTGACATTTACCAAGCATATCATTACAATGTATGTGACCTTCTACTTTTAGCTATTAATGTATACCTCAAGGTTGCACCATTTAATGACTAACAAGCATAACAAAAATAATCATTTCCACATAATTATGTTTTTTTACATTCATTTGCTCCTTTATGAACTACTGTAGGTCAAGAGGGTGGATATGAATGAGGAAATACGGTGGTATTTTTTTTCAACACCATTTCAATCATTTAACGGAGTTCAGCTGGTTCTTAGTGCAATTACATATCTGGTGCTGGCTGTCAATAATTTCATTGGGCATTTCATTTTGCTTCTAAATGAAGTAACACAGACTAAACTCAACTCACAAGTTGTACAAAAGAAATATCACATGGAGTCATTAACATGGACACGGGCAACATGTTATAGCTAGAACTATGTCTTTAGCTCATTAATGACGACTTTACCTGCACCTTATGGTCTTGTCGCAAAAGAATGGCATTCATGCTAAGCAATAACAAGTACAAGTCGCTGTCACAGACCACACGGTTATGCTCCCTGAATGCGCTTTGTCTCTAATTTTGGCCATACACCTACACCAGTGGTTGGAAAATGGAACATTTGCAAGGTTCCGAGAACTTGCGCTAAACAACAACATGTAATAACAGAAGAATCTTTAATTGACAATAACTCAGACAAGGAGAACTAACAAATAGGAATAACTAAACAAGAGTGCAATGATGGCCCTATATCGCTCATCTGACTTGGGTGTTTTCTACAGTCGGGTACTTTATACATTGCCGGTTCAGAGAAAAACATGTTTTTTTAAGTTTTTACTATTCGCTATAAATTCTTAAGGAAATCACATTTGCCCCTAGGTGGGCCAAATTTTCACCAGTGATATAATTTATGTTATCCTGGTAGAGGTCCACTAGATGATGTTTACTGTAAAATATCTATGCTCTTGTGGTCTTGGTCTTGTGGTTTCAGAGATTTTTTTTTAAGTTTTCACTACATACATATAAGTAAATATATTTGCATCCAGGGGCATAATTTGAACAATCTTGAACCAGAGTTATGCATGGAATGCTTTTGTTTGAAAAACTTTAAAAGAGCTTCATGCAAGGAACATTCTTGCCAAGTTTAATAAAGATTGGACCAGCTGGTTAGGAGGAGATGTCGTTTGAGTAAAAAGGTTGACACTGGATACAGGGCGACCAACAAAGACAAGTCACAATAGCTCACAAGTAACAATTGGTGATAAAAAAATTAGACAATGAAAAAGATGTCACAAAATAATGACAAAAACATGAGGTTACAAACCATTAGGAACAAAAACCAAATTACAGGATATTTTTTATAATTTTTATTTGGGGAAATGGTCAAAATGTCAAATAAGAGGAAAAGTTATCACTGGGGAGATAATATGATTTTTTAAAGTAAATTTGAAGGTAAACAGCATAGTTTTTCTTAGGTGAAAGGGTCAATATATTTGGCTGCTGCAAAAGAAGGAAACGAGCCCAGGCGAACATCATATTTACAATGTAAACAAGCAAATTCGTTGAATTGATATCCGCCGCAACATACATTTTGTTTAAGGATGGGTGCAAATCGGACAGATGAACATACTGACAGATGGACGGACGGACAACACCAATTCTATATCCCTCCGCCTTTTGCGGGGGATAATTATGAGAGAAGGGAGGACAGACAAGTCAGCGACTATATGCTCTCCCTTGTTGAGCACAAAATCTCTAACCTGTAATTTCTAAGTACAAAGATGTATACATATAAATTGTGGAAAATATGCTGGTCAGTTTAGGGGTTTAGCGTACGACCTTACATGAAGCATTTGTGTAACATTGACCCTTGATGTGAATCGTATGACCTTACAGGAAGTATATTGTGTGACGTTGACCTTAACCCTAGACATGAACCTTGACCTTAACCCTAGACATGAATCTTACATATGACACACAGCAAGGAAGAAGATGAAGAAGAATTATGGAAGGTTATTACAGAATCCACTGAAAGATAGTAAAATAATGGCTAAATAATACGTATTTCTACAATTGTGTGACCTTGACTTTGGTCAAAACACATAGGTCTTGCACTGCCTGATAATTGAGAACAATTACATCAGGACATTTTGAGAATCCATTTTAGTATGGTAGAATCCTTACCAAATAAGGCATATTTAATCAAAATGTGTGATTTTGACCTTTGTGTGTGACTTTGACCATGACCCTAGCAACCTGGATCTTATATTTGACACTCAGCTAGATAATGGAGAACAATTGTGGACAGTTATTACAGAATCCCTTGATGCATAGTAAAGGAATGACTAAATAATGAATAATTCATCAAATTTGTGACCTTTGACCTCAATGTGTGACCTTGACCTTAGCCCCTAGGATTATGGGTGTTGAATGTGAAGCACCCCCAGATGATTGAGAACAACTATGGCAAGTTTCATGGCTCTGGCTCATGTGTTTATGGAGATAAAGCTCTAAGCTTATATT
>VMBQ01010162.1:0-21353 GCA_007657795.1 Dreissena rostriformis | reverse complement strand
AAACGTCTCGAAATCCCCCGATGCTGTATTATTAACTTAAACAAGGATATCAGTAAAACTGATGGATGCTCCCCAATGATGCTTTGTCGATATATGGATTAATTGTGTGAAGAAAAAAAAAATATAAAAAAATGTGACCTTGAGAAAATCTATTATTAGCCTCGGTGACCTTGACCTTGACCCCAGTGACCTCAAACCTCATCAAAAGGTAGAGGTCCATGCAAGGTACCTACATGCCAAATATGAAAGAGATCGGTAAAGTATTGAAGGCGCTATGAGAAACTGTAACAAAAGTGTAACAGAAGGAAGGAAGGAATAACGGAACTTAGAACTGGCAACTATATGCTCCCCATATTTATATATATGGGGAGCATAAAAATCAGAGTTCCTTTATAGCAAAAAGCCAAAATCTCAACGCCAGATGTTGTCTGGTAACATGGATGATTGTAGATACAAAATGCTTGTTTTTATTTTTTTGTGTCATACAAAATTCCATTTTAATTTCCAGCGACAATATCTTTTCATACGACACAAGAACACTAACATGGTACCATTTTGGTGTTCGTATGTCGTATGAATAGATATTGTGACACGAAAAATTAAAAACAAGCATCTATCTTTGAAATTTTGGCAATTTTTTTATTGCTTTAAGGAACTTTGATTTTTTATTGGGTAACTTTATTTTACGAAATACTTTACGAATTTCCGTTAATTGTTTTAGTATTAATGGGGCTTTAAATCTATATTAAGTATTTATTTTAAACGCTAAATCTATTTATACATAAATTTGATTGTCAAACTAATACTTAAACATAAACTTTTAAATGCCAAATACAATTATTATTCATTAAGAACATTCAACAGCTCTTGGCATAACCAAATGCTCAAACAGCACCAGTCCTAGAACATTGTGCTTTTCATACTTAGGTTATTTTAGAGGCAAAGTTATACAAGTGGCAACCAATACCAGAGATGGACATACATATGAATTGATCAATACCACCCATAAACAGCATGAAGAAAGAAATATATTTAGTCAGGATATTCACCTTGTGTAGCGATGTATCCCTTGTGAGTGCTATAACCCTAGAAAATATAAATAAGAATTAGTGTTACATTTTCTGGATGAATTTGTAAAATGAAGTGTACCAGAATCCTGGTGCATAGTTAAGTAGAAATCTATCATTAAGTGTGCAAGAATCATCAATACCACTAGTATAATACAGAATATTAGTGTCACTATGTATATTACAAATAAATCAGTATCATTAAATGTATTAAGGTATGTTAGAATCATTAAGTGTAATAAGGTATAATTATTATATATTATAATAATAATGAAACACGTAGTAACAGTATCATTAAGTGTAATAAGAGTAACAGTATCATTAAGAGAAATATAGTGCAACAGTATCATTAAGTGTAATAAGAGCAACAGTATCATTAAGTGTAATAAGAGTAACGGTATCATTAAGTGTAATAAGAGTAACAGTATCATTAACTGTAATAAGAGTAACAGTATCATTAAGAGGAATATAGTGCAACAGTTTCATTAAGTGTAATAAGAGTAACAGTATCATTAAGTGTAATAAGAGTAACAGTATCATTAAGTGTAATTAGAGTAACAGTAGCATTGAGAGGAATAGTGTAACAGTATCATTAAGTGTAATAAGAGTAACAGTATCCTTAAGAGGTATATAGTGTAACAGTATCATTAAGTGTAATAAAGTAAAACAACAATATTAAAAGTAATAGTGTTAAAATATGTTTAAGAGAAAGTGTTATTAAGTGTAAAAGCATCATAAAGCATGCCAGAATCAATAAGTTTTATCTTAAAGTGTTCTTAAATCGGCAAACTGAAGTCACTGAAAATCCATAAACACCTGTATGTGACTGGCATTTATGTACATTTCCTCCTCGTTGAACGAAAAGCCCTCAATTTTCACCAGGGAATGGTCATCTGAAACCAAACCCAGAAGTCTTAAGTATTTCCCAGTATCAGTGAACAATGTAATAAGAGACTTCTTCTTTGGCCACAACCATCTAGTCTCCCATAATGATTTGTAACAAGATATTTAAGAAGTTCATAACCCTTCATTTGGTCCTTCAATGAATTGTGGCTTTCTTGGGAATTTATATTTTGTTGTGTCTGAACATACATCAGATCATTCTGAATATCCATGTAAAGCTGGTATTCAATGCTCACATCCATATATTTTTTAACAGAATAATTATATTTATTATATGCTTTTCGGTGGTTTATAGAGAAATATCAGTGAATTAAAACTGATATTTTACTGTGAAATTACGTCATTTTTTTTGACGAAATGACATCATTATTTCAGCGAAATTCCCCAGTAAAACTCTTTTGCAATGTAAATAAATGGTGAAAAAAGCATAAAATAAAAAGGAAATTTGTTGGATTCGGTGGAATACCGATATTTATTCACTCGTGATCTTAGAAAAAATATATTTTGTATGATCACTCGTGAAATAAAATAAATATTCCACCGAATCCAACAAATATCCTCTATGGATTGCATTTGCATATTGTGCATTGTAAATGCGGAGCTGCGCATTGCATCTAGCTGTTTGTCTGTGTACTAAACACTTTCATACAGAATAACCCACCTTCCATGCAAAGAGTCGGGTTCTGGAAACAATCAATTTTGTAAGCATGGCCCAATGCTCATTCATCAGTTTGCAATTCTAATGCTTTTGCAACACTGAAGTCTATATAGAATTATATACATTACAATTATTCTTGGCTGGGTTTTTATAGATGACATCAAAGAGAAACACATGATAATGAGAGTCTATGGAATACCTGCTATTCAAGATCAAATAGTTTATCAATTATGTGTACTGTCATTGGAGAACCAGAATTAAAGCCTGCATGTTAAGTGCAAATCCATCACGTCTGCAAATTTCAAGAGACTTAACTGTTTAAAACAGTCAATACTATAAAATAAAGTGTCAACCGTTATCACCTTCTGATATTGGCACATGCATTATTCTTGGTTTCCCACCATTAAATCAAATTTAAATGAGCCGCTCTTTGAAAAGGGGCTTAAATGCATTTGCGCAAAGTGTTGTCCAAGATTTACCTGTAAATTATGCACAGGCTAATCAGGGATGACACTTTCTGCTTTATTATATTTTTCTTTTAAAGGAAGACTCTTCTTGAAGAAAATCCAGTTTAGGGGGAAAGAGTCTTCCCTGATGAGTCTGTGCGGACTGCACAGGCTAATCTGGGACAACACTTCACGCACATGCATTTAACCCTGTTTTCTCAGAGCGCGATTCAAACATTAAGGTTGTAAAAAAGCAAACAGAAAACAAGTAACGGAAATCTCAAACTTACAAGGCACCACCTCCTGTGTTACATTACTGTGGATGTTTTCTGGTTTTGTGGCTATGGTGCAAGGAAACTCCACTTGGTGGTGTACAATGGCCTGAAACAATGACCTGTCTAAGTTGGGAAAATATGAAAACATATATGTATAACAATTTGATTTCATTAAAAAGAAAAGTATTCATACAGGTAAACTTTAGTGTCATTGTCAAATAAATACATGTGTATGCCCGTCAACAATTTTTTTTTCAGATAAAGATTCAATGGCGTAAAAAAATAATTAAAGAACTATGCAGGTTTTGTCCATAGCAAAGCAACTTTCGAAACAGTTCATAATTTTTATTGAAAAGTGCCAAAAGTGTGGTTTATTGGTAATATCTTTTTGGATGTATTGGTGTTTTCACCTTATCTTTCTTATGTTCCATGAACTTGCACTCTCTAGTGTACTTACCCGCACTTCAAAGTTGAGAAACTTGTCCAGTTTTTTCTGCCGTAATTTATTGACAAACTCGTGTACTTGTACGGGCTGTTGTCGTAAGGCTTTTACCTCCTTTTCCACTGATTCTGAAAAGGAAGAAAAAAACAACAAATGAGCCACACCATATCCCTTTGAGCGCTGGAACCGGATTTTGAAGGCCTTTGCAAACAGTTTGGATCCAGATGAGATGCCACAAAACGTGGCGTCTCATCAGGATCCAAACTGTTTGCTATTCTGATAGTATTCTTTGAAAAAAAATCGAAGAAAATGCTAATTTAAGACATTCAGCAGACGACATTTTAGCAGATGACAAATTTCCCAGCATGCAAAGGGATATTATGAAAATGGCCCTTAGAACATATCCAAACAGTGTAGCCCCAGATATGCCTCTGGATATGTATAATTATGAGGAGTCCTAATGTCAGCTAATAAGACCACAAAACCTTGCATGACTTTATAGCAGAAAGGTCATTTCCTGACCAGACCGCACAAATATGGTGGCTGGTCTAAAGCTACGCTGGCCACAAAGGGCATTACACCCATTTTTACACGCCGAGGGTCATATTTAACAAGAATAACACTGCGCCAGTGATTGAAGAGTCACAGATAGATTGTTGTAGCTTTAACACCAAGCAATGAAATTTAGAGAAAATATGAAAAACAGGCCTACATTTCCAACAGTGGTAACATTACCCAAGTCCCCTCATCAAGTAAGACTTTTAGAAATTTCAACAAAATCTTACCAGTTTCAGAGAAAACATTGTTAAATTAAGTTTATGCAAAAGTCCACAAACAACAAGGCTTGTCGCCTTAGGATGACATATGCCCCCTTTTTCCACATTTTTGTTAACCTAAACGCAAAGTGTTTTCCCTCATTTTTTGTGACGGAATTTCAGATGGACGGACAGAGAGACCGACAGTGCGATCACTATATGCCCATAGGGCATACAAAATTACAAATAAAGGAAAGCATTCAAGTGCTTAATTTATGACAACAAGAGTTCACAAGTTTTTAGGTTAATGTTGACAAGCTAGCATTCTATTCCATACTTGTAAATAAACACAAAATGTTGGTCTCAAAACTCTGACATGTGTTGGTTGGGCTCAGTCCTTAGACCACTTATTTTTATGCATCATTCTGCATTATCTGAATTTGTGAATGAATTTTAGAGTCAGAAATAAAGAGACACTTATCAATATCTCCAACTGAGCTTTAAAGTAAAACTTATGTTCCTATTGTTATAATTTTTGACCTTGTTTATATAAAACAGGGCATCAAAGAATGCTTTGAGTCTCAACTAAATTATTCACTCCACAGTTTAAAAATATTGCAAACAAATTATTGAACTGTGCAAGAGAACTGACAAAACAGGAATACTTAGAAATGTTGGTCCATTGAGAGTCTTCTTACATGTTCTAGACTAAAGTCTTTGAATGGAAAGCATTCTCTTTAAAGAAACTGTACAGTAATGTTTATGCTTGTAAAACATCGAAAAGTTTATAGAAATTGCATAGAAATACCATAATTTACCATGTATAATTACCCAATGTATGTTTATTCCCAAAATTAAAAATTTACGCATTCGTGAGAGAAACATATTGATACAAGTCTATTCTGGTTGTAAATTTGCGAATAACATTAATTGCGAGTCGTAAATATTCATAATAAACGCCAAGTTTATTTTTACAGCATTATCTTCACCCTATTATTTTTAGAGCTAAAAAGGCTATTGTAAACATACCGAATAGCAGGTAATGGTAGATGTGAATGAAGTTGAGTATTTTGTATAGCAATTAAAATATCTGATTAAAATATGAAAAACAGTTGTCTTTGTTGATGTTTCTGCACTTCATAATTGACAGCATTTGTTAAGTAATTTTAGTTGCATATAGATACTTCAGAACAGGAAAATGTTTAACTCTTTCAGTGCTGGAACCGAATTTTGAAGGCCTTTGCAAACAGTTTAGATCCAGATGAGACGCCACAGAACGTGGCGTCTCATCAGGATCCAAACTGTTTGCTATTCTGATAGTATTCTTTGAAAAAAAATCGAAGAAAATGCTAATTTTATAAATTCAGCAGACATTTTAGCATATGACAAATTTCCCAGCATGCAATGGGTTAACCACAATGATAAGTGTCAAGGATAATATTATTTTTGGTTTTGCAGGTCTAGACTGATACCAGTTTGAAAAAGACAGACTGAAATGGGCATTCAATGTGACTTTCTATGTTTATTCGCCAGTTGCTATAAACATCACACTAATCCACCTTATTAATGACACATTATGCACATGTTTTATGTCTCCAAGGCAATATAATAGCAAACGCAAATAAATTGATGATGCTTATATACCAAACTTCATGTGTATAAGCACCAAATTTGTGCATGCCAAAATGGAGGAAAATTGTTTTCTGTTCAAGACTTACAAAATCATAGTTTTGACAGATGACACGTCTAAATCTAAATTGTGGGTGTTATAATACACAGGGTGCTGGATACTTGGAGCTTGTTTGGTTAATAAAACAAAGACGCTGTAAAATGTGACACAAAGAGTCAAAGGCCATAAAAAAACACCTTTCTCTCCGATAAAATTGGCTTCCTTTGTCTAGAGACCGACATGCTAAACCAATCCTATGTTTGTTGCCTAGAGGTCTAATTATATAACATGACGTGCATAGATCCACTTTTTGAATATTTTTTCATAGAATGAAGGTTGAGTAAACGATTAAAAGCGGTACCCAATGCGCACAATTAGAATACAGGGTTCACGCATGATAAATTCTGATTGGTAATGGTAATACTCGGCCTGTCTTCCACAAGCCATGTTAGTTTACCTCTGCTTTTTCAAGAAAGGCCAAGTAGTTTCAATTTTCTTATTTCCTATACATTTCCGACAACAGCGTACGTTTGTGTTCCAACAAAATTGTTAAACGCATTTATCGTCAATATTGGCAAGAGTTTTATGTCAGATTTTGATATTGTGACGTAATAGCCTAAAGCTAGTTAACATTTGAAAAAATCATTTTACAATTTCATGGTGTGGCCCGGCATTATTACAAGTTATGTATTAATTTACCCAGCCATCTTCCCCATGTGGTCAATTGCTTGGGCAAAAATGTCATTTATTAATCAAACTCTTTCCTTAATAGGCTGGACCTTTCCTTATATTACATACAAGCAGCGTCTAGTCTTAAATGTGTATATATAGTGTTACTTGCTGCATAAATAACAGAATCACGCACACACCCAAGGATGTAGATACACAATTTCTTGTTGTATTGGGCGAAGACCCGTTTAGGGGTTCGCTTGTATTTTGTTGATTAATTATTGGATTTGGACTTTGGAAAGTGTTGGAGTTAAAATTTATGGAGCAAAATAAAATGGAAACTTTATCTATGTGTTAGCTTCATTGTTCAGATTGAATAACTCTACAATATTTTTAACTTATATCTGGATCAATAAATCAAATACAATTATTTAAAAAGTTGTGTCAAAGAATCGGACAATGAATAAGATGGGGTCGCAATTTTACCTACGCTGATTTTCATTTTCCTGGTTTGCTTAAATTTTGACCCGACTTATAAATTGAACATCATCACACAAATGGCAAATTTTCGTACAACTTTATACCCCCTGACTTATGAGCGGGTAGACTAATGACTGAGTTTTTACGGAATGTTTAAAATAAATCATTGCAGAATTTGTAAATCAGAAGTGCAAATTTAAAGTTTAAAACAGTTAATTGGAAAGAAACATAATTCTTTATGAACAAGAGCACCGTCGAGCGGATGCCAACGCTCGGCTGCAGGTGCAGTTTTGAATGAAAAAAAAAAAAAAAAAAAANGCATGGTTGTACGTTATACATGGTAAAGTATGGTAGCTGAGACATCTTATGGAGAAAATACTAATATCAGCAATTTTTAAAGTCCCATATAATGCTGTGCCTTAATTGCCAAGCCTATTGTCAAGAATGCTTATACTTATTTTCCAAGCCACACATGCCAAAGTTTGAACTTTAACTTCTAAAAGTAACCTTGAACTTTGTACACCAGACGTGGGGGGGGGGGGTCGTACAGGTCTTGGTAAATATACCTCTTCTTCACAGTGATAATGCATGATAAATTATTTTAAAATTGCATGATGAATGGTAAATTTACAGTCCTGACAAGCTGTTTTATGCCCAAATTTGACATCTGGCCTATAAGTGTAACATTTTTGGGTTGTTTCCACATGAGGAACATTTTTGTAAACTTATTTTTAAATTGCTTGATGAATGACAAAGTTTCCTACAAACAATCACAATAAGTAGGCACATACAACCATGGTAACAGCAGCTAATATCAATCTTTTCGCAAGGGGGCTCGAAAAATATCAATAAAGCAGTCATTCTCAGTAGTATTTGCACTCCTCTCGGAACAATAACCTTTCAAGAAAGTATTCTTTTTAGTTTTAACCATCAGTGAGAAATAGCAGTGAGAAATAGTCTAGAAGAGCAATCAAATTATTAAAGAATTGCACACTTTTCACATATTTCAATTATCTTTAAAGTCCTATATATCCGAGACAAAAAATTGCAGCATAATAGTTTCCCATTCAGTTTTCTTGAATTGCAGACTGTTGAGGAACAGAAGAATGTGTTACAGACAGGTGGACGAACAAAGTGGCGTCTACATGCTCATCAGATATTTTTCAGTGTAGCTGTATACGGCAGCTTTTCACCTTAGCCTGACCTTTGTAAGCGACCAATCAATTCAAATATAAAATTTCCCGCCGGTGGGCCTGATATTTTTCGCAGTAGAAAACGTCCAATCTACAAACAGATTTTGCATTAACATTAATATGTTATTCCATCGACTTTCTATTTTTGGGAAGTATAGGGTATGAAAAGGGATACTACAGTTCGTTTAGCAACGATGTTAACTAGGTATTCAGCATGAAACAATTGTATCTCTAATGATAAGGTTTGAGAGATAGAACAGTTTCACACTCAATTCTCAACATCAATATATAATGTGGTCCCCTGTATATTTAGAAGAAAATTCAGCGCCAGAGCGTTTGTACTTAAAGGCTGTGTTCTCATATTTGGTTATTACTTCGATATTGCATTCTGTACATTCATAAATTTTAGATCATATAAGTTTTGTTGTTCAGTAACCTAATATATGCTTTGACGAAAATATTTAAAATTGTTTTCAAAATTGACCATTAAACACATAAATATTTAAAGCTTTAAACAAGCCGTCGTTCCAGCAGTGGAATTTTTACCTCACTTTAATGCATGGCATTCCAACCTGCAAGGTATCAAGGTCAGTTTGCGGTTATATAAACGATATCGCGTTAACTATGTGCACTTGAAGTTTATTTTCATCACAAAGATACTAAATAAAGATATCGGCAATATTATTATGGTATATCAATTATAGATTTTTAATGTGTTTTAACAATTGCATGATAAGGACCAATTTTGAATTTAATTAGAAATATTTATCCATTTAGACCAATTTATTAAGCATGAGCACGATGATTCACAATGTTGTTAATAATGGAATCAAATGAGATTCGAGTGTTGCCGACTGACCTATATGATTTCATATATTTTCATGCTTCTTGTGTTTTTCTATTTTGTAAATATAGATATGTTAGACATAATATCTAATAAAGCGAAATAAGCAATGAAATCTGGCGCAATATCCCGTTATTTATTTGCACGTGATGCAGATAAGAACAGAAAAAAGGTATTCGCTATTTTTGATCTCATACAAATAACTTTTGATCGTTCATAAACACCGACCACAATCAACGNGGCATAATAAAATATAAATACAAAAAATAAAGGGAGATAATTCAAAAACTATGGCCGAAAGAGTTATGGTTCATGTTCACTGCACTTCTCCAGGTTGCCATCTGTTTATATTTGTAGTTTCAAGTAAATCCCTTCAGTAGATTTAGAGTTATGCTTCGGACACAAATTTACTTTGAAATTAAATAAAGGGAAATAATTCAAAAACTAAGGTAGATAGAGTTATGGTTCTTAGTCACTGCACTTCTCCTACTTGCCATCTGTTTATATTTCAAGTTCCAAGTAAATCACTTCAGTAGATTTAGAGTTATGCTCCGGACAAAAATTTACTTTGAAATTAAATAAAGGGAGATAATTCAAAAACTAAGGTAGGTAGAGTTATGCCATCTGTTTATATTCTAAGTTTAAAGTAAATCCATTGAATAGATTTAGAGTTATGCTCTGGACAAAGTTTCGGACGGACAGACGGACGGAGACTATTACTATATCCCTTCCGAAATTTTTCGGTGGGGATAAAAAGGTGTGATGATGATGCCCGATATTATCTGTAATGTGCTGTATTAATTACCATTTTATATTACGTAAATTGTCAAACTGTGATTCCTGTCAATCTGAGGTAAACGCTTACTTAATGACTGACATCAATCACAAATAATAGTTGACAGTAAACCACGCTCTCATACGTATTCTTGTTACCGATTGGACGGCGAACATCACAGTTTGGCGACTGGAAAGTTACCTGAGAATTTCTCGTTAAGCATCTTTGTATGCCTACATGACTGTGTAATATAAGTTTATATAAGATGGGTGTTACTCGTAATTATGGGTGGATGAACAAACTGACAAAACTCTCTGGACTTAATAGTGAATCTACGTTATTAATAGACCCTTGATCAATTTTGCTTTTCTTTAATTATTGTATAGGTAAAACTCGTACCGTACCGGCGAAAAACATCACCATCAGTTTTTTGTCCGCGGACCAAAAAAATCGTTAGGGTCAGGGGCAAAAAATTGGGTCGGTCGGGTTCCCTGAACCAAGACTATTTTTTTGTTTGGCCTAAATAACTTGAGAACTTATTAAAATGTATCATCTATATAAACACACAGAGAATATATCATAATTAAAACAGTGTTAATACTGCTAATGGTTGAGAATCAGTATAACTTATAGAAATGTATATGAGATACAACAATTTCATGCTCAACTCCAGATGTACCTACTTTTGACATTCCAGCATTGTCCCATAATGACAGGCAAACACATAAAAATCCCCCACCATCCTCACATGTCCCCAATATGGGCTTCACAGATCACAGATATGTATAGAAGAGATTTCAAGGGCACACTACCATTGATGGTTGATTTAATGTGAAATGGACCAACTCACATCTGGATTCTTCCGATCATTGTAAAATGATACACATGTGGGTTAATAGCCTTCCACGTCTGTGGAAGTTAATTAATTAACAAATGTCTGTTTCCAGACTGGCAGACACATTTCCATGTAGATGAAAGCAGTATATATTTGTCTGTCAAGCAATTTACACATTTAACATCACTTTTAATGTGCTTCAATATACTTAAAATTCAACAAACAGCCACTTGACTGTTATAACAGAACCCTTAAATAGCATTGACACATGTGACATCTTTTTCTAAGACAGATGTTTTGGTGATAGTATCAAATTAACAGTTGCTTTTCTCTGAAATTCGTTCTAAAAATATCTTGTTACATAGCACAGCTTGTTTGTTGACAGTTTTGTAATGAACAATCAGCCAATTCCTAGAAACAAACAGGAGTTACCCCGCAAACATGCACATATGGGTCCCATATGGGCTGTTTCTNAATGACAAGCTTCAATACATGCCAAAATCTGTTGGACGGCCCCTTTAAGTTGGCTATCCCCAGTGTCACGTTTTGCACATTAGCCACATTCCACACTGAAGCCCAAGGCAGTTTTGCACTAGTTGCCTGACTCCCGCCAACCTCTCAGATTGATCGTAAGGCAAACATCGACAGACTGGTTTTAAATTTATTAGCCAGTGTTTGCTCAGTAATCCTGCAATGACAATCACAACAAGGAAGCAACAAGCCATTTGACTCCAACATTTCCAGGAAATGACATTCTACAAGCTTCAGTGAGTGGCTATCAGGAATCATATGGCTCACATTCACTTCCTGTCTTGGCCTTTTGATTTCCTGATTGGAGCAACATTTGTATGATTGGTTTTTGTTTAAAATTCTCCAACAAAAGGTACTGTTCCTAGTATGGTATGGTATATTGCAATAACAAACAACAACAATGTAACAATAACAAGTTACTTTATAACATGCTTATCAGGGACGACACTTTCTGCCTTAACTGGATGGAAAAATATCATTAAAGGGGAAAGTGTCGCCCCTGATTAGCCAGTGCAGACTGCACAGTCTAATCTGAGACAAACCTTTACACACATGCATTAAACCCCCTTTTCACAGAGCGAGGCTCATATACTATTAATGGTTATTGCTAGATTTCTTCTGTATAAACAACATAATGAGGGTCGATATATTACTAAGATAATCATTTCAGCCTCGCTCTGGGAAAACAGGGCTTAATGCATGTGCGTAAAGTCTTCTCCCATATTAACTTTTGCAGTCGGCAGGGACGCCACTTTCAGCTTTTATAGATTTTTTCGTACTTTCTAAACAAAAATCCAGTTGAGGCAAAAAGTGTCATTCCTTATAAGCATGTTTGACGGTACAGGCTAATCTGTGATGACACTTCGCACATGTATTAACCCTTTGCATGCTGGGAAATTTGTCGTCTGCTAAAATGTTGTCTGCTGAATTTCTAAAATTAGCATTTTCTTCGATTTTTTTTTCAAAGAAAACTATCAGAATAGCAAACAGTTTGGATCCTGATGAGACGCCACGTTCTGTGGCGTCTCATCATGATCCAAACTGTTTGCAAAGGCCTTCAAAATTTGGTTCCAGCACTGAAAGAGTTAAGCCCAGTTTTTCCAGAATGTGGCCCATTTGAAGCTCATAAGAGTATAGCCTATTGACTTTTTGCCTTTTATAAACTGTTTATGCAATACACTTTTAAATTGGTAAAATAATTGGTTACGACGGATAAGGGATAAACAAGTGATGCACGTTTCACAATATTTAGTTTTTTAATTAATCTATATGCAATTACCGGGCTTATATAGAATTGTTTATTTTCAACTATCATATTTGAAATTAACGCTGTATATCGTGTTAAATATATTTATTGTTTAAGCTGAAACTGAGTATATACGTTCTTATTACTTTTTATTCCCCCGAAGGTGGGCATATAGTGATCTATAGTGATCTGTCTAAAATTCAGTCACACTTTGCGTTTAGGTTTCGAAAAATGTGGAAAAACACTTTGCGTTAAGGTTTACAAAAATGTGGAAAAAGGGGACATATGTCATCCTATGGTGACAGCTCTTGTTAAAAGATATAAAACGTTGATTAATGAAAACTACAATACAAGTTCAGAAGAAGTAGCACCAGAAAATAAAGGAAAGACAAGTTGTATTTTATAGTAAATATTTGTCTGAACAGTCAAAAACTCCTTCATGTACAAAAGATATGCACTCTGTTTAGAAATCTCAATCAGTCTGTGCAGATTCGTTCATTCCACACAAAGACACAATTACTAGTCTATGTGTCTGTATCGCTGTTATCTTGCTCATTATAAATTTCACTGAAGTTAACAATTATTGATTTAATGTACCATATAAACAGTGTTGATTAATTTTTTAAAATTCCAGTCATATTCATATGTTGGATTTAGAATGATATAATATAAAGTTGACATTGAAATCATAAATACTAGCTTTAAGTAAAAATAAAGTCTTTATTTTATTTCCCTCTTCTACTTAATCTTCCATCTTATAAACATACTGACATCCCTGCATATTTTAAAGAAGAATAAAACACATTTGTAATTATGAAATACAATTATTTTGACTATTTGGAAATTATTTCCTCTTTCCGTGGACCACAACTTAGCAGGAGCATGTTTGTCGCAGGACTAGACGAAAGCATTGGTGTCGCACCTCTGTAAATAGAAAATGTAAAGTTAGATAAAATATATGATATGATGTAAGGGCAGTGATTTAATGATAACCAATAATGTATTATACATGTCCCCCCTCTAATTTTGTTTAGTTATATATTCTTCAAATAACATCACTTTCTTCTATTAAATAGATTTTTAAATTTAAAATGTCTAATATCGTTCAATTAAAAAGAGAACAACAATTAAACTGAGTATTAAAGAGTTTGAAAACAAGATTAATGGTTGTTTCATCTAAAGCCTTACTCTTATTTTGTTTTGTTTATTTGTATAAAAACAAATTACATTTTATTGGTTTGTTCAGTAACATATTTTTATGTCAAGCATTTAAAGGTTTTGTTCCACAATAATGATTATGTGCATACATTTACAACTTATGTTATCTAAAACAGACATCTTATAAGCTTTTGCCCGTAAATTAGGTAGCACCTATAATCATATAAGTTCTGTTGTTTTTTTACCAAAACTAGAAATAAAAGGCAGTTTGACTTTAATAATTAACTTTTTGGCATTGAACACTTGAGTGGAAAGGCTCTTACTTTAAGGACTGGGTCCAGGGCCATTGAATTACTGAAACAACTTAAAGGTCAATTTCAAAGAAATTCCAAAGTCAATATTTTTAACGCTATTTAAATTGAAATATGATTTAATTATCGGGAAAATAAGGTTCTAATGTTGTGTTTAACATACACAGGATGATTTTGTTGACTTTTATGATCCTAACTCGCAAAGCGTTGATTCGCTTATCTCCCCTGTTCTCCACTGTTGTGTGACGTCACAGCTGAATAAGTATTTTCGCTTCCGTTTAGAAGATAAGCAATAGTTCAGAATTCGGGTTTTATTTTTCTGTTTTTATTGATATTTTCGTGAAATTGTTTTCACAGTGGTAGGGAAAATGGTTATCTGTGAGGCCTTTGGCTGTAAATCACGCTCTGGAAAAGATTATGTGATTGTTTTCCATTTTCCGAATGACAACAAACTGAAGACGATTTAGTGCACTAAATTCGTTCGTGCTAGCCACGTTTCCAAACACAAACTGTTTTCTCAAAATAAAAACAGTCGCTTCTGTTTCTTTCTGCCTCGGCATCGATCCACATAATCACGCCGCCTCTTTACACGCGGCGATTACCCGAGAAAAAAAACAAATATTGATTGTATACTATAACCAATGTTAAATATTTTTCAAATTAACGAAATTTAGAAACAGATACAGGTAATACGCTGATATATTTACTTCTGCGCGATTGTGTTAACCTTTCGCCAGCTTCTCTGCATACTTCTTACAATTGCCATCGGATGTCATCTGTCAAAAAAATGACAATCCCGTATATGGTTGATTTCCATTTTTAACATCAAATTCTGGTTAATATTGACGAAAACAGTGCTCAAATTTATAAATACAGACTTTCTCCATTTTTTCTAAAGTATCAAACGAACTTCGGCATATGTTTCTATTTAATGATTTGATGAAATTTCGATTAAAAGTTTCGTAGTGAATTTCAACTAAAGTACCGGGGTATTTTACGAAGTATTTGCCATGGACAATTCCTTTAAATAAAATTAAAATCAAACACGCTGTATCGGTATCGTTACACTCTTTTAGTTCGTTCATTATTGAAGCAATTATTGTACTGTATACTGACTGCACAAAAAGGCATCGTGTATAAATCATATTCGTTTGCAACGACCAATAAACAACTTAATTTATATTTAGATATCATAACATGTACAAGTAGTTTCTGTATTTAAACATTTGTTTGTATTTAAATTGTCAAAATAATTTATATTTTGTGTCGCCCGTGTATGTTGGATGGTTCTCATTTGTTTTTAGAAATTCGTTTGAAAATAAATATTGTTATTTTAAATGTTTTAAGCAAGTCTCGTTCCGAAATCATATACGGGAATTCACTGTGTGAGGTACTTCGATGTGTTTACTGAACTATAAAATCATTGTTTTGACAGACGACACGTGCTTATCTAAAGTTTGTGTGTCGTAATACACAGGATATTGGATGTTCAGGGCTTGATAAGGCAATACAACAAAGACGCAGTCGGCGTTTTTCGGTAGAACGTTTGTACTGACCAACATAATATTTAATATTGCACGTGCTTATCTTACATTTAGGGATCAAAAACACGGGTCGTAGCCACTGTGTGCTAGTTTGGGCAATAAAACACGATCCCGATGGCTATTTTCAGTAGCACGCGCGTTCAGAAACCAACAAGTTCGAGTAATAAATCGCAGAGATTATGATCTGAGAACTGCATGGAGTCTGAAATGAAACAAAATGCCGACAAATCAAAATGGTCACCGCCTACTGTTTCAATATAAAATTCGACATGTAGACATGTATGATGCAATTATTAAAATCAATTATTGGTTCGTCATGGCTTCAAACTGAGAAAAGCATAAACATCACAAAATTATCACTCCTACAGGTGCGCAAAGATCTTTACTATACATGTATCATAGGTCTTTGAGGTGCGGTAGCGCACAGCTAGGCGCGAGCACGGTTTTCTTTTATCCTTGACGTCTAAAAAGACAACAAAACAAGCAAGTGAATGGGTGTGAAATACATGTTGAAATTTGGCAAAGAAGACATATTACTTTTATATCTGCTAACAATCCCGACTGTATATTTGACGCTAGAATTTGTAAACGTCGCGTTAACATAAAATAATCAGAAGTGTGTTTCGGATTACAAATTGGTATTCTTATTGGGGAATTCCACAAAACATTTATATTGGTATTATGTGTGTAATGAATTCAATATTAATTTGTTAAAACGCTTTCCGTGTCGAAAAGATATTTTGAAAATATAATGCACGAAAAGCACGATTTCCAGGAGGATTACACCCTGTTGCTATCATCAGTCTCTTAATACACCGAAAAATACGGTAGTGTGTATTCTGTCGTCTGAAAATTGTATTTAACTTTTCATTTGCACTATGCATAAGTGGAAAAGATTACGAACTAGAACACACCTGTGCGATGAACAGTTAGAGCATCGATGTAATTACATCAATGGGTGAAAATGATTAAAATTATTGTTATAAGTTAAATTATGTTTTACAATAATACGATTTCTTTCACTTGCATTTATTTACTAAGAAAGAATACAATAATTTGGATAGATGATGAAAAATCTAATAACGAACATTTCAGGGCTTTTTCCAGCCATTTTGGGAAAAGGAGTCTGGTCTAATTGGGATTTTTTAAATCGATAAAATGGAGTGTACTGTATATATACGGTCTAATTTCACGCAGTTCATCTTCATAATGATCAGAATCGTCAGAAAAGTCCATAATTTTACATAAAAGTATTGATGTAATAGCAATGCAGTTGATCGTCTCGGCATAAAAAAGCTGTGAAAAATAGCGGATGTACATGTGTGACGTCACAGCAAGGGAGGTAAGTCAGTCCAACTTTTAGAAAAAGGCGCGTTATTGGGAGATTTACCTGGTGATTTATGGCATAAGGCGTAACGCGAAATTGTTGCAAAAAGTTTTATTTCGCATCTCAAACAATTATCTTTAATATTATGAAGTTTCCAAAAGTGTTAAAATTCACCTTTAAAGATAAAATTCAACATTGTAATAAAATCATCAGAATTGCTGACACTTCATCGGCATGTTGGCGAACATTTAATGAGTACGAAATGATTGGTTATGCTTCTGATTCTGTTGATGACAAAAACATTCATAAAGCAGAGGAAAGAGTGAACAATGTAGCAAAAATTGGGAAACATAAGTGAAGCAGTGCCAAAGAAGTTGAAATGGAACCAATGGCTGATCAGTTTAGCAGGTAATTTCCAAATATAACATAAACCATGTGGCTTCATTCAGCTTGCTTCCGTTTCAACTTCCTGTGCACACAATATTCTTCCTTTGTAAAAACAGCAATGCAATGTTCATGTTTGTGTTCTTGATATCATCTTAAACTGTTGTTGAAATAAGATGTCTTTAAAACTTTCTTAACCTGTTCTTTTAATTCTTCCAAGAACAATTAATATTATTGCATATTTATGTTAATGAACATTAAACACCATGGGAACACTAAAATGAAAGTAAAAGTAACTTTGACGATCATGGTCCATGTTTTAATTTACCATGGCCAACTATGGTCTGTCTTGTGTCACCATTGCCGACCATGGTAAACCATGGTCACCAATTCCGACCATGGTCCATGTTTTTTGTGACCATGTCCAACCATGTTCCTGATCATGTTCCACCACGGTTTTTGATGGCTGACAATCAAATACCATGGTCAACCATCAAAAACCATGGTGACCATGGTCTACCATGGTCATCATTTTGCCTGGGTATGGCTGAGGTTTGTGGTTTCTCACAAATAGCAACATTAACAACCTATACTTAAATCAACACAAAGAAAAAAAAAGTCATGTATCTTGATTTATCAGGATGGTTCTTAATATAATTTTCTTCATACAAAGTAGATAAGATGGATAATTCTTTAATACTGTCACATACGTCACAGCAGAGTGTATCTAGAGAATAATGGGCAACTACCCTATTGTTATTTAATTAATATATCGGGTGAGGTTTAGAATAAAAGAACGACAAGGCTTGCCAAGCCATAGTTTTATTCGTGCCAAGCCTGATGTAGTAAAAAACGATAGGGCAGTAACCTGACTTATCCTGTTTATCATAGGACTATGTCCACATTTAAAAATAATAAAATAAATATCATTGCTACGACTCTGGATGCTTAGCGGAAATTAATATGTTGTATGCCGTTGGACGTGTGAATCATGAAGTCATAAGCACTTCCGCTTAATATTTGTAAAAATATGTTGTTTGCTGTTTTTATGCCCCCTGTAGGATGGCATATAGCAGTTAACTGTCAGTCCGTCTGTCTGTCTGTCTGTGTGTCCGTCCGAAAACTTTAACATTGGCCATAACTTTTGCAATATTGAAGATAGCAACTTGATATTTGGCATGCATGTGTATCTCATGGAGCTGCACATATTGAGTGGTGAAAGGTCAAGGTCAAGGTCATCCTTCAATGTCAAAGGTCAAACAAACAAAATCCAAGGGAAGTAACAAGCTTTAAAGGTAGATAATATCTATACCTGCCAAATGATAAATAGGAATTTTATTTCAAAGCGGCGCAGTAGGGGGCATTGTGTTTCTGACAAACACATCTCTTGTTGTTGCTTGTTGTGTCTAAAATTGGTTACATCTTGGAATCAAATCTGTTGTTGTGTTGAATCTGATTTTTTTTTACCAAACTGATGACTTTATAATTGATTCTGAGTAATTTGACCTACCTTCCAACATTGACTGATATAAACCCTGTTGACATGATATAATCAAAGCGCTGAAGGCACTGAAGTTGTTCGCTATTGCATAATCTTAGACGCAACTCAGTTTTCAAAATTATTTTATAGCTTTTTATATCGCAAGTTTGAAATGAACACAACCCATTCAAATATATAAAGAGTGTGTCTTAAAGCACAGGTCAAGATGTGTGTGCACTATTTATCCTCATATTTATGTTGTAGAGATAACTTAGACAAAATGTGCACATTGCACAGGCTAATCAGTGTGCACAGGCTAATCTTATTTGACATGCATTAAGCCCTGTTTTCCCTGAAAGCAGCCAATATGTACAGATTTCAATGATAAACTCTCCATTGTCGTCGCACAAGCTGTTAAACACTATTTATTACATACACACCCTATAAACCGCTTAGTGATTTAAATGTTAACAGCGGGTTTAAAGAGAAGACAATCTGCAAGATCGATCTGTCTGCAGTGTACCTGTATAAACAGGCAGATGAGGTGGTTATCGTTCCTGGCGTATTTAAGCAGCATACTGAATTGCAAAACTCCCTCTACATTAGTTGTCCGCGTATTTAAGCAGCATACTGAATTGCAAAACTCCCTCTACATTAGTTGTCCGCTAGCGCAAACAACTAAAAAATCATATCAAGCAACTTTATATCAGGCCGATATCAATGTAGTGGTATGATAAAAAGGATAAAGTTCTTTATTACTGTCACATGTGTCAAAGCAGAGTGCATAATCATGGAAAATATCTTTTAAAGTAAATCCCTTCAGCTCATAATTATTTGTTGTTCATGATATTCTGAGGATCATTTTCATATTGATCCACTCAGCTGCAGCATGTATCATCTATAATTATATCAAATGGGTGTTATATTTATAATTAAACATTAATTAAATGGTTTAATCAAACATTCGCATAAATGAAGGGTTTTATATGAATGTAACAAGTGCAAAGTTAACACTGAAGACCTCAGAGTTTTATAACTTATAGCCACACACAAAATTGGCGTTTGTTGTTTTATTAACCAGGTTTTCCGAAGGAAAAAACTGGTTNTTGTCCGGGCCATAACTATGTCATTCATTGTCATATTTTAAAATCATTTGGCACATTTGTTCACCATCATTGTACGGTGTGTTGCGCGAAAGAATTACGTCGATATTTCCAAGGTCAAGGTCACACTTTGATTTCAAAGGTCAAAAATGGCCATAAATGAGCTTGTCCTGGCCATAACTATGTCATTCATTGTCATATTTTAAAATCATTTGGCACATTTGTTCACCATCATTGTACGGTGTGTCACGCGAAATAATTACGTAGATATCTCCAAGGTCGAGGTTGCCACGACTAAAAATAGATTGATTTTGAAACAAGGGGGGTAATTGTGATGAACAATCAGTAGCAATGCACATTTTGAGTTGCAGTTGTCTCCCTTTATCAGACTTTTTTTTTATTGAAAACCTGGTTTTGTGACAATTTTGTCCCTTGTTAGTTTTGTTTCAGTTTTCATTTTAAGAATGTCTCTTCTTAGCAAAAATCCAGTTTTTGAGCAGAAAGTTTTGTCCCTGATAAGCCTGCGGCAACACTTTATGCACATGCATTAAACCCTGTTTTCCCAGAATGAGGCTCAAATGCATTTGTTTGTGTTTATCAATGTTGATTTCTACTTTGTTTGCATGATGTGTATAGATGATCCCAGAAATAGATAACTCACAGAAAGCACCCCTGAATTTTGCGCCGCCATTACGGTACTAAAGAACAAAACAAGGAAGTGAAACGATTATATATAGTTTAATCAGTAATTAACAGAAACAAGGTTCATCTGCATTCTTTTAAGAGGAATAAAACTCGGCATCAATTATGTCTTCATTGTCATTTTACATGTTCTTAGAAGGTCATGCGTGATATCTTATCTTATAATAACGGTATCTACACATGTGCAGACATGTGGTGTCACAGGCATACCAATTAACGTTTTTATCCAAACTAAGGACATCGCCTCCCATTGACAAAATGAGTTTGTAACATAGCGGATTTTTTTTTCCAGAACATTATCTTGTTTAAATTGATAATCCGTAATTGACAAAGAAAAACATTATAACTTCCTTGGCGAAATGTTGTTCTGCAGTTCATGAATAATTCATGAAATGTTCATGAATTGTTCACGAACCGAGTTCATGAATAGTTCACGAATAGTCAGTGAACATGAAATGAGCCGTGTCTGTGAAATGTTCTTGAAATTTAAGTTCATGAACTGTTCATGAGCACTGATGGCATGAAGTGTTCATGAAATATTCTTGAAACCTAATGG
>VMBQ01010161.1:5144-28227 GCA_007657795.1 Dreissena rostriformis | reverse complement strand
TGTACTTTTAATGGACCCCATTGGAAATAAGCTTTTAGCTTAATGGGTTATTCAAAGGTCAAATATTGCATTTCAATTGATAACTAATTTTTATAACTGTTATATATAGTTTTAATTTATTTTATTATTTATATATTATTTGATAATTACAGCCTTCAGAATGACATTGGTGTACTATGTTTTTATGTGTTTATGTATTGTGATATTATTATATGCGTTTGACCTAGAATGTAAATAAATAAATAAATATCAATGCACGTTATGATGTCTCGTCTATAATGTGACATAAAACGCGTAAATGCACGTGACGTCGTGGCGCGAAACATAAGAGCGTAGGTTCTTATACTACTATTATAACCAAAAGAAACATGAAACGCAACTTAAAATGAAATACTTAACTTATGTTTATCTCTCCAAAAAGAAAACCCGAGCACAAAATGAAGAGCATATACTAATATGATACTTAACATTTGTGTATTTGTCTTTAGTTGATGACATGTGCACAAGGTTTTGTCCATAGAACATGCCTTCGGAAGCAATTACAAATAAATAATATAAAAAATTCAATTGAAGATTAGTAATGTATCCGCTTCCTTCGATGACACGGATGTAGCGATATTCCGAAAAGAGGGCCGAAGGTCCTAAGATGCTCACCTCAGACCCCAAGGATCTACGGTAAACTAATTTGAGCTGGAAGTGTTCACACATATTCATTTTGCATTTGGATATGTTTTTTCTATGGACACAAACCATTTTTTGAGCCAGACTAATACATCATTAGAACAAATGTCATGACAAAGTTTCATGAAGGTTGGACACACAAGAGGGCCACGATGGCCCTGAGGCGCTCATCTAGTATAAGGGACATCAATTGTCAAAAAATTGACCTGGTGCCCTATCTTTTTAATCAACTTGAAACAGATTTAATCATGGCCTAAATATTGTACAAATACACTTTCTGACCAGGTTCCATCAAGATTGAATCATAAATGTTGCTTATAGTGGGAATACAGATTTTCTTAGATTTGACCTTATGACCTTATTTTTTGGACACAAGTGACACACTTTCAAACTACCCCTAGAAAGTGTAAAGATAAACATTATGAAATTTTTTATCACAATATAGTCATAAAAATTAATGCGGTCTTAGTGGTAACAAGGTTATTCCAAGATTTAACCATTTAAGTGCTGGAACCGGATTTTGAAGGCCTTTGCAAACAGTTTGGATCCAGATGAGACGCCACAGAACGTGGCGTCTCATCAGGATCCAAACTGTTTGATATTCTGATAGTATTTTTTGAAAAAAAAATGAAGAAAATGCTAATTTTAGAAATTTAGCAGACAACATTTTAGCAGATGACAAATTTCCCAGCATGCAAAGGGTTAATAAAGGCCTGTATCCACCAACACATTCCTAGACTTTAGACTGAAGAATACTTAGAATCAAGAAAAATACTTCCATCGTTTTAATATAAACATGCTTCCACTGGTAATAATGTCATAACACAATTTTCTACATCAATAATGCTGAAGATAGGGGTAGTTAATGCAAAGTTTGACTCAAAATTTTGACTCAAAATTTTAACAATTTTTAAATATTTCAATTTAAAGAATATTCTTTATTTTTCGACTGAAGTCTAACAATTGTTTGGTGGATACAGGCCCTGGTTACTTGAGCCAGATGCGAGCTCAACCTAAGAATTGTCAAGATAAACATTCTGACCATGTTTCGTCAAGATTGGATAAAAAATATAGGCCTCTAGAGTGATGAGTGCAAAGGCCTTTAAAATTCGGTTCCAGCGATAAGGCGATAAAAGTTTTTCAGACACGACAACAGACGCTGGACATAGGCGGACCACAATTGTCAAGCTGAGCTAAAAATGTGGCCTCTAGGGTGTAAACAAGGTCAATATTGATGACATAAATGTGGCCTCTAGGGTGTAAACAAGGTGAGCTAAAAATGTGGCCTCTAGGGTGTAAACAAGGTCAATATTGATGACATAAAACTAAAAATGTGGCCTCTAGGGTGTAAACATGGTCAATATTGATGACATAAAACACACGACAGACAAAGAGTTATTATTAAGGATTACCATGAGTATGTTGTGCTTAAGTGAGCTATTAAGGAGCTTTACATATGTTGATATTCGAATTGTACGAGTTGGATATTTCTGGTTCTTTAACAGTTAAACATATCCACAACAACTGAACGACCTCTAATTGTCTTTGATAAAGATTCTTAATGATTTACCACCAAGGTCAAGAAATTTATGAAACAATCATTTTTGAACATGCCAAAGTGTAAGAGAATTTTATTTGTTTACATTATTTTGCTCACAATCAAAATCAAACAACCATTCTTAAAAAGTTATTTCGAATTCCCATATTGGAAATGTACATACATGTGAACCCATCTGAAACACAATGTGGATTATAATGAGCCATGTTCTGGGAAAACTCTGCTTAACCCTTTGCATGCTGGGTAATTTGTCGTCTGCTAAAATGTCGTCTGCTGAATTTCTAAAATTAGCATTTTCTTCGATTTTTTTCAAAGAACACTATCAGAATAGCAAACAGTTTGGATCCTGATGAGACGCCACGTTCTGTGGCGTCTCATCTGGATCCAAACTGTTTGCAAAAACCTTCAAAATCCGGTTCCAGCACTCAAAGGGTTAATGCCTGAGCATAACGTGCCATCCAAGATTAGCCTGCACACAGTGCATGTAGTCTGTACAGGGAGGACACTTTCCACATAGATTTTTCACTTAAATGATGTTTCTTTAAAAAAAAAATCCAGTTAAGAAGGAGTGTTTCCTTGACTGCACAGGCTAATCAATGAAAACACTATGCAAATGCATTAAGCCCGGTTTTCCAAGAACGCGACTCATTATCATTGCCTCCAACACTGACTTACACTAGCCATTAAACAATTGTTTCTTATATGCTGCATTGGCATAAGTGTTATTACATTAAAATTCAAATTACATCAGCACATTTTTACGCTGAATTGATATCAATAAAACAAATACATAGTCATTGCAGCACAGTGATTTTCCGTTGTTTTGTTTTTTACACCAGAAGCTTTTCATTCAATCACATCATAATTTTAAAGTTACAACTTCTTTTTCTTCAGCGAAGACGGCGTTGTTTTAATCGAAGATTTCCTTCCTGACCTCGTTTGCATATTAGTTGGAGTTATGCGCTTATGCGCTGATTTAGTCAGTCTGGGAGTCTTTTGTTGCGAGTTGGAAGGCGTACAATGGGATTCATCAGTCATTTCAACGAGTTTTGATGACTTAACGGTCAGTGGTGGAGTTTTAAATGATATCTCATCCTCACTACTGTCTTCTATCAGGAGGTTCATCTTTCCAGAGGGAGTGTCTACAATCTTTGGAAGCAGCGACGAAGTTATCTGTTGCTTGGGGGTTTTCTTAAGGGTTTCCTTCGGGGTTTTACTTGGAGTTTTATTGGGCGGTTCTTCTTTTGTGCTATCCATGGCTCCATCCAATTTTGGGGCTTTCTTTAGGGTTTTGTTAGGGGTTATACTTGGCGATTTGTTTTTCGTGATTTTGAAGATTCCGGCCAATTTGCGAGCTGATTTACTCTGTGGATCATCTGTGGGGATGTCTGTTGCCCCCTCTGACTTGCGACCTCTCTTGGCCTTGTTTGGGGTTTTACTTTGTGGTTCCTCTTTCGTGCTTTCGACAGTTCCCTCCAATTTGCTCCCTGCTTTACTCTGCGGCTCCTCTATGGGGTTTTCCGTGGCTCCCTCCGACTTGCGACCTCTCTTGACCTTGCCCGCCATCTCTGTCCATTCATCATTGGCCTTCCTCTTCTCAGCCATCACCTCTGTGGTCTTTACAGTTACATCCTGAAACATATAGCAGGATTAGGCCTTGTTCTGGGAAAACTGGGCTTAATGCATGTCCTTAAAGTGTCGTCTTAGATTAGCCTGTGAAGTCTGCACAGGCCTATGAGGGCCAACACCCTCCGCCTTAACTGGATTTTTGTTAAAAAGACTTCCTTTAAATGAAATATTCCACAATAGCAGAAAGGGTTGTCCCTTGTAAGCCTGTGTGTACTGCACAGGCTTATCTGGGATAACAGTTATGGCACATGCATTAAGCCCAGTTTTTCAAGAACACGATTGCATATTCATATTTGCATCCCAATAAATTGCCCAAACTACCTTGGACATAAAAAATCGTTGATGTTCACTGGAACAAGTTGAACTTAATCACATTTAACCAATCAATTAGAAATTATGAAATAAAATAAAAGTTAAATCAAACCAGTTTATAGACATAAAAAATTTCAAATCAAACTGTGTAGTAATGTCAAGGACGATTTGCATACATATGAGTTGTACTCTGTGAAATCGGGTCTTATTGCATTGGCGTAAAGTGTCATCCCAGATTAGCGGACTGCACAAGCTTTTCTGGGATGACACTTTACGCACACCAATTGAACTCAGATTTCCAAGAACGAGGCTCATATAAAAAAGAATACACTACATCTATGTTCACAGTCAACGATTGGTTTGAATGTATGTTGAATTGAGATCTTTAACCAAGATTATAGATAGAAAAACTACAATTTATACATACTAGGTCAAAATGCTATTACCACAAGGTACTACAGAACTATTTTCCACAATTCAAAGAGTTCAAATCCCATTCTCCAAGCATTTTCGGCAAAAATAATGACACTAGATTTGCAATGAACTCACCAGTCCCTCCAGCCTGTACTCAATCCCAGTCTCGGCCAGATGTGCGAGCTTCTTCCTCAATCGTGACATCGTCTTCTTCCTGTTGCGACTCAGCACCTCTTCTGATTTTGGCCGGTTCCTCCGTTTGATCGCCTTCTGCTGAGCCACTGCGGGACGGAACGGCCGGCCAGCGTTCTTGAACGTCTCAGGATGGGGCTTCTCTAGATGCTTACCTGACATGCATAACGCATTCCATCACACACTGCATAACACACCAGTTCTTTATGTCAAATCTGAAGCCTAAATTCATGTTCCCAATCACAAAAAGTATATATTTTTCTAAAATGACTGCCTAAAATGCCCATTTGAAGGTTGGAATTAAAATAATAAAAATAAAATAAAACATTTAGTTAATCTCCATAGATCTATAAGTTGAACCTTAGTTAATATAATGTTGAAAACACTTTAGTTTACAATTTTAAAGTAAAGATTTTTTTTACTTCTTCTGTTTTCGCTCATTTTGTTAGATGTGTATAACTCAATATAATTCGTATTTCCAGTTAAAAAAAAAGAAATTAAAATAGTTTTTAAGTTTTTGGCACACTTGTGCAGCAAAAATATCATGGCAAAAACCCTATTGCTGTATTTTGTAAATAGGAATAGCCATATAGCAATGTATTGAAACACATCAGCATTGAAACATATCTAGACATAAATAGCAGCATGCGAAAATGGGTCTTAAGCCATATGCAGCAAGCGTAACTCCAAACTAGCCTGCACAGTCGCACTGTCTTTGTTTAGAAAGGTTTTGTGGTCTCATAAATGAACAGAATAGCTCCTGACCAGTGTACAAATGCCCATGTTGGTCTGGAGCTAAGCTGGCTGCAAATGGCAAACCCATTAACATTTGACTCGGGTCATATATCTGATACAAGCAGTTTGCAGCAAATTGTTGTTGCAGAAAAAGCAAAACATATATTAACGTGATACATTAAAGTGAGACTATACGATTTTTATATGTGTCAAATTTTAATACATTGATAAAAATATGTTACAATAACACAAAATAGGCAAGGAAAATAATACATTGAAGACGAATTTCATAAAATTCAGCAAACACAAGTTTGCGCTGGTTAAAGCCGATGCCGACACTTTTACTTGTATTTGTTAGGAAACATAATTGTGTCTTTGTGCCGTATGAACGAATCTGCACTTAAGCTAAATTTAGATTCACGTTGTACATGCATGATATATATGCTGGCGATTTTGGCTGTACAGCCTTTTTAGATTTCCAATTTAAATATCTGGCTTATTTCGCATTTTTCGAGACATGTTCTTCTTAACTTTTATTTTAATTTATATTGAAATATATGTAAAATAAGTTTTTCACACATTTATAAATATCATTAATATTTGACAAAATCGTATAGTCACACTTTAAATTCATGTTTGTCGTAAGCAAAATCAGCATTTCTACCTTAAACAGGGTCATGTTAGGCCAAAAAACAAGATGTGTTTGTGAAACACTATGTCCACTTTTGAGCGATTTTGACTCATAAATTTGACCTCTGACCTTGAAGGATGACCTTGACCTTTCACCACTCAAAATGTGCAGCTCCATGAGATACACATGCATGCCAAATATCAAGTTGCTATCTTCAATATTGAAAAAGTTATGGCCAATGTTAAAGTTAGGCCAAACCAACAGACCAACAGACAGGGCAAAAACAATATGTCCCCCAGTATATACTGGTGGACATAAAAAGTCTTGGTTCAGGAAACATGGCCAGAAAAATGTAGGAAGGTAAGGTAGGTTTTTTTTTTGTTTTTTTTTTACCAGTCAACTGATTTCAGGGTGAAAAAGGGCCAGTTAATGCACCCATGATTGTTTAAACACTGACCAAAAAACAAGGGTCGGTGACAAAAAATAGGGTCGGTCGGGTTCCCTGAACCAAGACAATTTTTTTGTTTGGCCTTAGCTCATTATAAGCAACAATTATAATAACCACTACATCCTGTGCTTCAATGGACTATTCTAATGTGGAATATGCGGCAATACACTTATATATACATTAAGTAAGATTAAATTCACTGTTTAAATGTTTTAGTTTTTACTGATTCAGTGAGAATCAGATACTTACATTTAATGAGTTTTCCAAACATCAGATAGTTGTTCATAGACTCTGCCACTATTTTGGCCACTTCATCGTGAGCAAACTGGATGAACGCATAGCCTTTACTGTTACCAGTCTAAAATGGCAAAAGAACAAGACCTATTCATTCTGCTTTAATTAAGATAACATATGAGTAGCGCTCTGGGCAAACAGGGCTTAACCCTTTGCATGCTGGGAAATTTGTCGTCTGCTAAAATGTTGTCTACTCAATTTCTAAAATTAGCATTTTCTTTGATTTGTTTTTCAAAGAATACTATCAGAATAGCAAACAGTTTGGATCCTGATGAGAGGCCACGTTCTGTGGCGTCTCATCTGGATCCAAACTGTTTGCAAAGGCCTTCAAAATCCGGTTCCAGCGCTCAAAGGGTTAATGCATGAGCGTAGTCTTGTCCCAGATTAGCCTGTGCGGTCCACTTCTAGTCCCTTGTAAATGAAAATCAAGCCTCAGTGGAAAAGTTTCGCCTCCGATCATCCAGTTCGGACTGCACATGCTAATCTGGGATGACACAGGGATGTCAGTGATGTTACATTATGACCCAGAGGGAAGACATTATGGTTAAATAAGATTGGTCACTGGTACGGTATGTGAACTCATATTATCACACACATTATACTGTCATGTTTTATAACAAGAGCACCGCATAGCAGATGCCAACCCTCGGCTGTGGGTGCTTGGATTTAGTTTTTTTTACCTTTGACCTTGAAGGTCATCATTGACCTTGACCTTTGACCACTCAAAATGTGCAGCTCCATGAGATACACATACATGCCAAATATGAAGTTGCTATCTTCAATATTGCAAAAGTTATGGCCAATGTTAAAGTTTTCGGAGGACGACTGGACTACGACGACGACTATGACGCAGAAGACAAGAGGGCTATGACAATACCTGGGGTTTTCTTCGAAAACAGCCAAGCTTAAAATCATAAAAAAAACTGTTGCATTAAACAAAGAATCCTCCAATACTCCAGATAAATCAGAAATAGATTTAGATAGACAGATTTAGATACATATTTTTGGCATACATAGTATGGTTCAAATCATACAATTATTTAAGAACTAAATAAAACAAAATACATTTCTTATAAGATTTAAAACGTATTACGCACATAACAAAACATGGCATGCTTCTTAATACCATGGACAACACAAAAAACAGCAACCCTTTTTTTTCCACAATGACTATTGTAACCTGCTGGCATTTTCACACTTATATACACTTCAAATATGGCAACTGGAAAGGGCCAGTCATTTTTAAAGAATACAGAGAACGAAAAACTTAGGAATGAATATATAATGACATTTAATTCTAACTGCTTGATTGAACAATTCCACATTTAGGTCAGCAGCATTTTCAAAACTTCCATCTACAGACACAAACCATGTAATCAAATATATGAAACAAGAGGGCCATGATGGCCCTGAATCGCTCACCATTTACAAGAATTGGCCCGGTGACCAAATTTTTTACCCCAGATGACCCATATACGATCCAAAATCAGATATTATCAAGATAAACATTCTGACCATATTTCATAAAGATCTGATGGAAACTGTGACCTCTATTGTCTACACAAGGTTTGTCTATGATTTGACCTAGTGACCTAGTTTTTGACCCCAGATGACCCAAATACAATCCCAATCCAGATTTCATCAAGATAAACATTCTGACCAAATTTCATAAAGATTGGATAAAAACTGTGACCTCTACTGTCTACACAAACAAATTGTTGACGGACACACGCAGGCACACACGCACAACGGACCCCGGACATCACACGGTCACATAAGCTCACCATGTCACTTCGTGACAGGTTAGCTAAAAGGTGTACAAGTATACTAAAAGGTGTACAAGTATTTCATAAACAACTAAATTTATTTTATCAGTACATCTTCAATTGTTTTAATTCAGTAATTAAGTTTGTAAGCAACTAATCTGGGTCTCAAATCAATGCTTTGGATGTACCTTTTTACTTCTGGATATGCGGAATTTCTTTATTGCACCAAACTGTGTGAAGTATTCCCTCATTGGCTGCTCCTCAAAGCCCCAGGGAAGATGGGATACGTAAACGACACCTTTCATGCCTTCTTCAGGCACAAATTTCTGGAGAAAAGACAAATCCAAATGAGCCACACTCCGAGAAAACAGGGCTTAATGCATGTGCACGTTAGCCTAAGCAAGTTTTTCTTTCGTACGCTCTTTCCACCACATTGGAAACTGTTACATTGTTGCCGACTTAAAGCGCCGCTATCGTTTAGGTCACAGACACCCATATTTTGCACATTGGGCTATGTGATGTAGCCTTAGTCGATAACGATTGGGTCGCAGTACACCCATATTTTGCACATCGGTCTATGTGATGGAGCTTTTGCACATCGGGCTATGTAATGTAGCCTAAGTCGATAACGATGTCAAATATTCGACACAGAGTAAACTGTTTCGAATTTCATAATCAAAATGTCAAGGAGAACAGTGTATTGAAACATTGTCGTGTTTTTAAGGTTGCGTGAAAAGGATAACGTCTGTAGGTTGCCATTCAGGTAAATTTAACATGTTATTGAAGTTTATTCATTATATTCCTTAATTTGTCTCGAACGACGTCTGTTTAGGGAAGCGCACGCATTCGCTGCGCTGAACTACACTTGTGTTTATGAACGGGGCATATGGACTCCCACAGCCGCTACCAAAGAAGTGAGAATATGCCTTATTTCGGCTCTTAAAATGAAAAATCGAGGGCTCTGAGAGGATGAGGGTGTATCAGCAAGTCATATTTATCTGTTCATTTATCTGGTGCATTTACTATTGTTTAGAGACAATCTTAAACAGGGACAAGATATATGTTCAAACTTCGATGTGGCAAACACATGGTGGCGAAAACATATGACAATTCACTAATTACAGCAATTCAGCAGTTGGACAGTGGGAAATTATGTATAATTTGCATTTCACGTACTTTTCTTTTGATCTTCATAACCTTTTGGTTAAACTTTTTCTGGTTTGCTTCAGATAGCGCAACATTCTGAGGTGTTCCACGTTTTTCACTTTCTGCCATATTGTTATTGTGCAACCCGTCTAGTTTGAAATGCTTGATTTGAGAAAATCAAGCGTTTCCAAAACGTGATTTTATAACCCGTCAAAACGTTCCATGTGACTATAGCAACGAGGAAGCCAAGATGGCGAAGTTTGTTATTGCTGGTAATATTCGGGTTTTATCACTTTATCTTCATCAGTATATGGCGTAAATGTAATTAACCGTGCGTAAACAATCGAGTTTGTTTTTTTGGAAGTATCACTTGTTTAGTATGACTGCATAATTATTAGGGCTTGTNTTAAGAATACCCTGTTTTCCAGTATATAATTTAAAAAAGTATTTCACGATCGTGACATATCTGTCTAAATACAAGGGGAATCGACCAACTTCGGCATATAGCGATAATGAGTTTGTTGACATCTTAACATTCAACATTTTTTTACAAAATTTACGATGGACGCGCTCAATGTTTTCCGCTTTCATAAATCCCCAAACCTCACAGTTATAGTTTAAAATTGATGATACATATGCGTTAAATAAATTTAACATGATATTTATAGGTACGTTGCATGTCTTTTGTGAGAGTGAACAAAGAATGCATCGCTTTTAAAGCTTTGCCATACAATGTATTTGTTGCGGACGCAAGAGATCCACCGCTTGACATGACAATTCCAAGATAATTAAAATTGTTAACAATTTCTATTTCTTGACCTGTATATGTCCAATTTAATATTTTACTAATTGTGCCACCTTTTCAGAATACCATCCCCTTAGTTTTTTTACTGATAACCGTTAAATTCCACTTATCGCAGTAGGTTTCTTAATTGTTTAATGATTCTTGAAGACCCTCTAGGGTTTCAGAAAATAAAGCCGCGTCGTCAGCGAATAACTATAAATATATCGATATTTGATCTAGTATAATTCCGGCGTTAATTCCATTTTGCAAATCGAAATCGATGTCGTTAATAAAGAGAGAAAACAATATGGGCGAGGTTATCTCCCCCCCCCTGAGATAAGCCGACGTTACTATTAAATACGTCTGATAAGTTACCCATGTGTTTAACCTGTAATTTTACTTCATCGAACATGGATCGAATAAGTGTTAAAAGTTTACCGTCGATGCCCACATGAATCATCTTACTCCATAATTGACCGCGATTGATGACGTCATATGCCTTCCGGTAGTCAATATAGCAACAGTATAGTTTATCTTATTCTGAAACTGTTTTTCTATAAGTGCATTAAGAATAAATATTGCATCGACCGTGCTACAGTTTGGTTTAAAGCCGAAGTGTGCATCCGTCAGAATGTCATTCGTTCTGCCCACTGTTTAAGACGTTCATTTAATATGCTTGTAAACAATTTAGCAAAAGAACTTATTAAAGTAATTCCCCGATAGTTATTTGGGTCTGATATGTCCCCACGTTTATGAATTGGTATTATAATTCCAGATGACCAGCTGCGGGGAAAACTGTTTTTATCAAGTATTTAGTTAAACAAAATTTCTAACGGCCTGACGATTACATGTATTGTTTCAGTAAAACATTCATTTATGATATTGTCACGCGCATAAGCTTGATTGTTTTTCAACTGTTGTGTTGCCCTTATAATTTCTTCTGTCGAAATAGGATTATCGAGTTCGGAGTACGAGGGTTCTGTATTTAACCTATTATCAAATTCATGTAAAAAAAAGTATCGGAATCAAACGAATTTATATTGACATCACCTTCAATTGCTGATCTATTGAAATAATCAAGACTTTTTTAAAGGTTAAGTTTCTGAGTTTTGAGCTGTAGGTTAACGTTTAAATAATTTCCAAAATTAACGTGGTGAATCCCGTCGTATACTATTGATTCGCTTAGTTTTATCATTAATGTATTTTAATTTCTTTTTCATACACGTATACGTGTAATCCTTTTTCATAGCAATCATTTGTTCTCGTGAACGTACATTTTTTATTTAGATTTTACTCGTATAAAACTCTTGTAAATGGAGTTTGTTTTTATTTTGTATTGTGTTTTTGTTTAATTGAATCTATGAATTCTCTATATTCAGGTTTTATATTGTATATACAATACAATAGTAGCCAACATTTACGATAAGTATACTACACTGAAGTCCCGATACGTCTGTAGATAGACAATGACAAATGCTATTCAAATATGAACAGTATAGCATTGAAATGGAAGCGAATCCATTGTCCATCCCAAGGGCTAAACTCTTACGCCTGGAACCATATTATTATTATAAGCGCGTTGTACGTCGTTATTCAATGAAACTGTACTGGCATGTCTCACCTTTAATTATCATTATGATACTTGATGTTTTATTTACCAGTTAACCTCTTACAGGCACAATGAAATATAAACAAACCTGGTTTTTTTTTTGAATTAGTAGCAAACTAATGGTCATACTCATCAGTGTGTTGTATTTGTTTTTCGCATTATAATGCACGACCAATAAAAAAAAATGCGAAAAGGTATCATCGTATGCTGCAAAACAAATATTGTCATTTTTGGAATTCTATACGACGGTAAAAAATAAGCTCAAGCCGAAATGATCTCATGTTAGATCTCGCAGTCTGGTCAGGAGATCCCATATGAGACCATGTAGCCTTGTGTGATTTTATAGCGGACGGCGTAGCTCCTGAGTAGACTGCGCATACTGGGCTTGAGCTACGCTGGCCGAAACGCCAGAAGACCCATTTTCGCATGACGCGGCTCTGAAAGTCTTGATTGTGTCGAAAGAAACCTGCGCGTTTATCAAATATTAACATACAATATATTTTGATGGTGTAGAAATAAAATCACAAAAGGCCGTTTAAGGACAAATATTATGTGATCTCCAGTAGATTATTTTTAATCTATGAACACTTTTGTCTGGTTTTAATAAAGGTGCACTATATAACACAAATTTCACGCGGAAGATATGCGACTAAACAGTAAAACAAAACAACAATAAAAACTTTGTTTTCAATTCAATTATTTAGAAATGTAAATTTTCTAACATTATTTCAAAGTCAGGATATACGCCGAATATTCTTTTATTTTCTAAAGATATTTCTTGTTAATCATATACTTGTGTTCAGCATTGAATAAATATGTTCGTGAGAGGCGAAACACTCAAATAATCTACATTGAACATCATCATCATCATCATCCCTTGACCGTGTTGGCCGTTGGGGGGAAATGAGGAACGACGATACAGATATTTTCTTCCTCTCATAAAATGCCTTAGACCATCATGCCACAAGCGGTCGAAAGCTTTCTTAAAATCAATGAAGTTGTGGAAGAGCTCACGCTGGTGTCGAAGGTGTTTCTCAATGATGATTTTGCAGTTGAAATCTGTTCCACTGTGCTCCGTCCAGCCCTGAATCCAGCCTGCTCTTCGGCCAGCAATTCCTCGGCCTTACTTTTTAATCGATTAAGGATGATGCGTAGCATGACTTTGCTTTGATGACTGATTAGGCTAATGGCGCGGTAATTCTCGCACAAATTGCCCTTTTTTCAGTGACTGGGTCCGATCCTTGGGCCACTTCTTATCCTCCCATATCTTTTGGCATAGTGTCGTCATTGCTGCATTCGTTGCCTCTCCTCCGTGCTTAATCAGCTCTGAACGTCCCGTTGTCCACTCCCGGAGATTGTTCTGCCGTACGACTACGCACTGCCCCCATCGCCTCTGCCTTAGGTATGGAAACATTGAACATATAAACCACATAACTTTTAAAAGAATTTTTAGAGACAAAAGGCAACATGATATTTGGACATTGTGTACAGCACACATTAAATATTTCCCTTTTGCGAAGACACACAAGAAAACAATTTTATTCATACTTGCCTTTGTTTAATATCAGTGATCGCAATGTTATTTGTGTTTATTTTATTTCATACTATTCTACCTCTGTCATATAAAGTATTATTTGTAACGGTTCTTCAATGTGCGAGTGATTTGTTGCAATTATGTTCAAAAAAGAATCAGTTATTATCGTGCAAATGTCCATACGGTATATTCACTTTTCGCTACGGACAAATCATAATGTTGTAATTTGTTCTCGTACAAAGTAGTTTGCGCTGAAATAAGTTATCTACTAATCAAAACATTATGCCCAATCCACCCACCAGGTGGCTGAAAAGCCAATTGCAATTGAATTAAAAACATATCATAACATGTTGATGAATAAATCTTTTTAATATATCTATTTCGTATACACCTATGTTTCCACAAAGCTATTTAGTGACATCAATTCATCAAATTATTGAATCAATATAAGCAATAATCTGATCAATTGTCAGAATTTATCTCACACAATTTGATATGAAATTGACCTTCCAACAAACCCTTTCCTATGTTAAATGTACTTCTTTTGCGACTTTACTGTTATAATTCTCAGGTGTTTTTTTTATTTGCGACGCGTTTTATTGTTCTTAAATTCGTATCAAACGTCAAACGTTTCTTGTGTTCTCGTTTGCTTGTGAGAGGTGAAAACAGTTCAGGCCAAGTAGAGCAGCCTATTTTATTTTTCCATGTTGTAACTTATGAAAATCAAGTATTACATTCTTAATATTGATTCTACCCGCTTAAATGATGAAGCTGTGTTAGCTTTCTTTGAACCAAATTGTGATTTGATAATGTTTTAACAATAACAATAACAAAGTTAACACTTATACTAACAGGCCGAAATTTGCCTCAAACAACTACTACGATTCTTACCCTAAAAATTATTCCGATGAAAACAAATGACTTAATGTTTTAGGAAATATGTGACAGGTTATGCGGACAGATTTTGTTTAGTAGACTGTCTTTTGGGTCTTGTTTAAACAGATGTTCAATAAAGTCAACAAAAACCAGTATTTCGTTCTCGCTATTCTATTTATTATCAACAAGTAAATTATAACATTTCGGGACAAGGGTAAAAATGTGGAAGGAAAGGGAAAACTTCAGAAACATTGGCCAATACATAAACTGACCTGTCTGCTCGATCAAACATCCTTCCAGTCCTTAATTTGGCTTACCAACCATCACTTATGATTGTTAGATTTTAGTATTGTATAAAATTCATTTGGGGTTTTTAGTACATCAAATAATTATCGCAGAAACTCTGCACACTGTTACTTGCACAATGCTTCAATAATATACCAGTTTATTAATGCCTTGGAATTNGCATTACTGTGTAACATGTACTCGTAAATAACATCGCTTTACTATATAATGCTCTGCGCTCACAATAGACAAACGTAAACTGTGTTTTCCGCCGTTTATTGTTCACATTTAAACCACATAGTTTTTATCGAGACTGCGTTATCTTTGTATATCTAATGTATATCTTTTCATGGTACAATGGTGAACAAAATTTCCTAAAATTTTGCAATCTTATGCAAATTTCTGATGAAAGTAAACTAAAAAGCATAGCCTTTTTTGTAACTGAAATAATGAAAAAGAAAGATGTAGATCAACATTGATTTTCAAACTTGATGTATCACAACTCAAAAAATAATATGCCATTACTTATATATGCTGTATTTTGGGCTGGTGGCCCAAAATGATGGGTTAACCCTAACCCTAAATAAACTTTTGTCTTGTCTATCGATAAATATCTACCAGTTAGCGAATCAAGAGATATTGAAAATTTGAATAGTGGTTCGATTTAAATTGCTCAGGCGTGCAAAATTCAAAGTGTCCTTACATAATTCTCACGAAACATTATCGAGAAATGAAATATCTGCACAGGTATGTAGATATTATTCGAATCCGTTGATATCAACTGTCTGATATCGGGGCTTGAATTTTGCGCACAAAATACCAAAAAATGAAGGTAAAATTTCCACCATTGTTTTGGTCTTTCCCCCGTTGTACGCTCCAAATGATACCCATATAAAATTTAGCTTAATATTTGAGAGCGTCAACAAGTTGGACTAGATCCAACAGGGATTGATTTTCTTACACTTTTACTCGCCAATGCTATCAGAGAGAAATTAACAACAAAACAAGAATACAGAAGGCCGCCAGCGTTTATTTATTACTCCAAGAGCCGTTGAAGTTTGATAATTTTTGCTTTGGCAGCTCTGGGAGTCCATATGCACCCCTTCATAAACAGAAGTGCAATTTTCCGCAAGGAATCATTGCTAATCTGTAAACAGACGTCGTTCGCAATGAATTGAGGAAAGCAATGAATAAACTTCAAAGACACATTAAATTTATCTGAATGGCAAGTTCTACAGACGTTATCCTTTGCATGTACCCTAAAAAATTACCAAGATGTTTCAACACACTGTTCTCGTTGACATTTTTATGTTGAAAATTGAAACAGTTTATTTTGTGTCGAATATTCGACATTGTTATCAACACCGCATAACCTGATGACATCATGTGCAAATTATTGGTATACTGTAACCTAACCAATAGGGACAGTTTAAGTTGGCAGCATCGCATCAGTTTCCCAATATTGTGGATAGAGCGTAAGAAAGATAAACAGACTATATAAAAAGCAATTATTTCTTGCTTTAATGATACAATTTGCATGAGTTTGTGGTTAAGACAGGTAAACGTTGATGAGTTTTTGCAGTTTCAGTGTTCCTTAGCCCTTGCATTGGTGATCAAATATTGCACCTGTGGACAATAGACCGGACATTGCAACTCTCAGCAACCCTTCGGGTTATAAAGCTGAGAGTTGAATTATTGCAACTAAGCTGGACAGTAGGCGGGCAATATCAGGCATCTTAAGGGGAAGATGTACAGCAAAAATGTGCCATCCTCCTTTTTGCTTTACCCCTCCTGCCCTTCTGGGCATGTCACAAAAAGTGATTTAATCAGATTAAATGTATTTTTGCAAATATTTAATAAAAAATGATACGACCATACTTAAAACTTGTATAACTAATATAAGACTAAGAAATTCCTTGGATTTAGCAAAACATCCCCATACTGGTAAGACTTTCCGCCCTGCTCCTTTTAAGCAGCGCCCTGTAAAAGTTTTTGTACGAGATCTTTCCCTAGCTCACCATTCACTGCACAATAATGTTGTGTCTTCAGGGCAAGCAGACTGTCCGTACTATGCTAGAGCAGAACTTCTAGGCGACAAACTAGCGATCAATCTGCCAGACTTCAAATTACATAAAATAGTCAAAACTCCGGATGAATGGCAGGTAATAATCCCAATTTATTATTTCTGAGGACAGCTGAGTATCCACTGAACATAAAAACAGTTAATATTAATCACAGGTTCAATCCCCATTGTGGGAGCGTTCTTTAGATCTCCCGGAAAGACACCAAGTACTGGTCAAGGCCCAGGAAACGGACTCAAAAAAGCGTTTCAAATATGTAGAAAGTACTTTCTATGCAATCGAGCTTAAAATAAATAGGTTTAAACTAATATTAATCATTTTAAAGTTCAATATGAGAATTTAAATTTACAGCTGTGTTGCATTCTAATGGTTTTAGCATGTACTCCGGTAACACAGTGCTGTTAATTATAATTCAGTGTTTTAAGGATTTTTTCCACAACTTTATGTCCCCCTATTTTAGGAATTTCTGTACAACTCTATGTCCCTGTTTTTTAGAAGTTTTAAGGAATTTCTGAATAACTTTATGTCCCCCTATTTTAGGAGTTTTTAAGGAATTTGTATACAACTTTATGTCCCCCCTATTTTGGGAGTTTTAAGGAATTTCCGTACAACTTGATGTCCTCGTTATTGGCCTTTGATACACAATCTTTAAAATGCTGCATCCCAATTGAGACAGCTGTTTAAGCTTAAAGCTTAATAAAGTATTAAACATCCCACTCTATAAAAGCTCCTGTTGCTGATCTTGTCAAAAACAATTGAGCCTCACTCCTAAAATATATTTTTCCAGTCTTGGTTGTCGCAGACCTGTCAGACAAGAGGTTGGCGGCACGAAAAATCCCCTCTGATATGGCGAGAGCTGATAGACCGAGGGGGCAAGGGGGTCCTTATAGGGGGCGCAAACGAGTTCCAGGAATACGCCCAAGGATACTATGGCATGGAGTCGAGCCTTATGAGTGACGACATGCGGAAAATTGCAGCAGAAAATGAGAAATGCAAATCTGAAATTGACCAGGAGACTGCTGCTTTCAAGGCTTTGAGTCAGCCAGTGCATGTGTGTATTACCAACGCCTCATCTAATATCTGTTATAATATGATAGATTCGCTCTGCAGGGGGGACATCTTTGGTGGCGACACCGAGCTGATCATCCACCTGCTGGATAAGCCAGATAAGGTGGAGTACTTGAATGGTGTAAAAATGGAGGCTGTCGATCTGGCACGGGGCTTGCTGAGAGGGGTCGTAGTGGAGCAAGATGCCGAATCTGCCTTCAGGGGTTGCAGTTATATTGTACTGCTGGACGACATTCCGATGGGAGAAAAAAGCAAAGGAGACTGGATTAAAGAAAACTGTGATTTATTTACTAGCTATGCTAAAACAATTGCAGCAGTTGCAAATCCATCTGTTAAAGTGCTTATTGCTGGATCTGGACCTGTTAATTTTAATGCGTACATGATGATAAGAAATGCGCCCGCAATTCCGCGACATAATATTGTGGCTATGTCGAGATTGATTGAAAATCATGCAAAATCTGTGATTGGCGAACGCCTGAAAGTGAACACGTCTGGAGTGGTGGATTTGATCGTGTGGGGAAACCCGAATGGTGGGCACTTCATTGACCTCTCCAGGTGCCGTGTTCACGGCTACGATGGAGCAATTGTTGGCCCTGATTCTTTCTCGCTTTCCTCGCTAGAGATGGTATACGACAAGAAATGGCTGGAGACAGAGTTCCTTGAGCTTGTGAAGACGAAGAAATCTCGTACAGAGGAAGTCTTGAATCACCCAGCCACGTTGTCCATAGCAACAGCTGTCAACTCAACTCTTAGACACTGGTGCCAGGGTTCCCCATCAGGACAGATGTTTTCTCTGGGTAGGACATTTAAGATCGTAAAGCGTAGAAAAAGTATTGATCACAATAATTTCTGTAATGTTCATCATTTACTTGTTATCTTACACAGTCCTTAATTATTTCATGGCTATGCGGATTGGAAATGTCTAATTTTTAAACTACATTATTTAGTGGTTTCTTAAACTTCTCTTAAGGTCTTTAACAGTGAGGCTTGGTGTGATTAACAGAATGCAACAAGTTTTCAAACTGTAGTGTAAATTGTATGCGTATTTTTCTGTATAACACTTCAGATTTTCAAGATCAACAAAAATATTGAATTGTAATTGTGAACAAATATACCTTGAAGAAAAAGATGAGGTTTATTTGAGCCCTGCTCCCGAGGTCTCTTCATAGTGAAAAATACAGTTAAGGCGGAAATTGTCATCCCTGATTAGTGTGTGTGGACTGCACAAGCTAATCTCGGATGACACTCTGCATTTGCATTAAGTCCAGTTCTCCCAGAACCAGACTCATTTATCTATTTCCTCAACAGGTGTTTGTTCCGAGGGCTGGTATGGTGTTCCTCAAGACATGGTGTTCTCATTCCCTGTGACCTTTCACCCCAAGGGCTACTGGAACGTGACGCAAGACATTGACCTTTCTGCAGAGGTGAAGGCCAAACTCCTGGAAGCTATCAAGGTATTCTAGACAGCATTTGTGAAACATATATGTACAGTGATTTTCAGGTCTGTACATGACTATGGTAATGTAGAATATATAATATAAGCTTACCTTAGCAAATAGTGCTCATGGGGAGCTTTTATGATGCTGTGCTTTCCTTCATCCATAAGTCTGTGCATGAGGTGCAAAACAAAACTTCACAGTAATAGTCTTAAGGTGACCCTCTTTCAAAATTATTCAAATTGTTCTGGTCTTTTGCATAGGAAGGTCACTAGAGCTTGAAAAATATTTTAAAATGAAATGTTCAAAAATTGTGCTCTCTAAAACTACAAGGACTAGGGATTTAGTATTTGGTGTGTAACTGTACCATTTACTTGTGGTTCTCAGCTAAGTGTGTTCAAATCACACCCCTGGATTTAAAAATGGCCATGCACCAGGTGTCACATGATTCGTGTAAAATTACGTAGGACAAAAACTAGGTCTCTTAAAATATAAGGACAAAAATTGTGATATTTGGCATATTACATCGTATATTACCATGTTTTATAAAATCAAACATCATTTAAAAAAAAAATCATTTTAAAATGGCCACACCCTGGGGGTAACTTGTTTCCCTTATACTACTATATACTGACAACTTTAAACATTGTCTCCTCAGAAACTGCAAGGTCCAAAAGTTTGGTATTTGGTATGTAGAATTGCATGATGGTACTCTACCGAGTTTGTTCAAATCTTGCCAGTGGAGGTCAAAAATGGCTCTTCCCAGGGTTTTGCTGTTTTCCTAAATGTATATAATAACATTAAAATTCTTCTCCTGAAACAGCAAGGTAAAGAGGTTTGATATTTGTTAGGAAACATTAAACAGTGGTTCTCTACCAAGTTTGTTCAAATCATGCCCCTGCGGTAAAAATTGTCCTCGACCGGGGGGTAAAATGCTCACGACGGGTATTTATTATATAGTGAAAACGTTCCATTATTATTAACTCATCGTATGGCGGTCCTGTCTGAATTTGTTTAAATCATGTCCCTGACATAAAAAATTGCCCAGTCTGGGGTCTATATTGATTGCATTTTAGTGCATATAGTGAAAACTCTAAACATGCTTTCCTCTGAGACTAGAAGGCCCAGATTTGGAGTATTTGTTATGTAACTTAATATGAAGGTTCCGGACGAAGTTTGTTAAAATCATCCGCCAGGGGTCTTAATTGGCCCACCTTGTTTTTTTATTAACCTTTACCTCTTAGAAACGCATTTTGACGCGTTTGTGGTCCCTTAGAAAATCAAAGTAAATAAAAGACCTTTCTTACAAGATTCAAGTTTGAAAGACTTCATTTCCAACCCTTATATACTGTAAGCAGCAAACAGCATAAAACCTGAACAGCCTGCGAGTTACTCGGTAACAATGTACCATTTTAGTGTTCGTGTGTCGTATGAATAAATATATATTTGCGAAAATTAAAATGGAATTAATTGTGTCACAAATAAATAAAAACGAGCATTTTGTATCTACAAAAATCTCTGTAACCAAAGCACATCTAATGTTGCAATTTTGGCTATTGCTATAAGGAACACTGATTATTTATTGTTAACTTTATTTTACGAAATATATAACGAAATTGTCGTAGATGTTTTAACGTTAAAGAGGCTTTAAATCTGATTTCTAAAGTGGTTATGGAAACATCACAAAAGCTGCTCAGAACAGTTAAGACCCTTATTGTCTTAAAAGCAATTTTGGTGTAAAGGACCTCATTTATTTTTTGCTATTTAAATAGCCTATACTACAGAACATAGTTACATGCTAAAGACAAGGTAGAGACATAAACTAAGAACTTACACTCCAAAAAAGTAATAACCAAATGGAAACACATGTAGTTGTATGTTCACTGTACTTAAAACTCATTAAATGCACATTGCTGTTTTTCTTTATTGAGTCGCATTTTGAGAAAACTGGGTATAGTGCATGTGCGTAAAGTGTCGTCCCAGATTAGCCTGTGCAGTCTGCACAGGCTAATCCGGGACGACACTTTCCGCCTAAACTGGATTTTCGCTAGAAAGAGACTTCATTTAAACAAAAAATGTAATAAAAGCGGAAATTGTCGTCCCTGATTAGCCTGTGCGAACTGCACAGGCTTATCTGGGATGACAATTTACGCACAAGCATTATGCCCAGTTTTCTCAGAACACGACACAAATGTAAGCAGGGTTGTCATTAGGTTTCTTTGTAGCAGGCTTTTGAGATATTTGAGAAGGCTAACCTGCTAGGGGGGTCCAGGGGCATGCCCCCCCCCCCCTTAGATTTTTTTAAATAAAGGTGCCAAGTTGTGGCTTTTGAGCGATTTGGGCACATAATTTAGCATCCTGCACTGTGTGTTTCATTACTGTCTTTCTGAAATAATTCAGTTTATAAAGATTATGTGCCTCAACTTTATTCAATTGATCAAGGTACACTGGTAGGGGACGTAATTCTTGACTACTTTGTTACCTTTTTCTGAACATCTAAGTGTGTTTGTTCCAAAACAAAACCTCTGAAGGAATGTATATTAACTTCCTGTTTTTCAAATAAAAACTCGTATGTGGCCGTGAAGGGAATGCGCGTTTTGTTATGTGTGTTATGCTAGTTCAGATTGAATTATTCAGATTGCGTGACAAGATCTCTATCCTGTGAAGCGTTGCAATAGACACATCGAAAACTTCCTGCTTTTTGGTGTTTGTTAAATCATGATAACTATATATAACTTGGCTGTATTTGTATTTGGTTTTTAAGACAAAATAACTTCCCTGAATGGTTGTTTACTAGATAGCTATCAGAGTAGCACATCACATTAACCATTGTGTGAGTTACAAAGTAATACAGAGCTGAATGCCTTGCCATAGTTTATAATGTCTGATTTGAATAAAAGGTAAAACAAGATCACAGAATAACTCGTCCTTGAGGTGAACAGGGTAACAATACACTTTTGTAATAACAAACTCTTGGTTCAAAGCCGGGACTCAGTTGGTGCAGACTTGTAGAACCATATCTAATAAATCTATTTGTCAAACAACTGTTTCTTTCTCAGCTTATTTTCATGGAAAACTAATGGATTATCAACACCTTCTGAATTATTGTATAATCCAGCAGATTCGCCCTTCAGGCAAACACATATTTATCCATAGCCCTTTTTAGGGTATCCATTCCTTAAATGTATAACACTTCAGATAATCACAGTTACAGTCCAATATAAAATTACTAAGATTATTAATTTGTCAATTTGTTGACTTATGTTTATAAGTTTTTAAATGAGGACATATTACAAGGTCACTTTTAGTGTCTTTTTGAACATAACAACCAGGTTTTGTTTTCCCACTTTTTGGGAAGATAGCCCATGGCTTTGCAATTGGGAATTTTATCGGCATTTTCAAGAAATTTGGAAAATTCAGGTTTGATTTTTTTTTCGCGCAAAAAGTCTACTGAATTGGGGAAAACTAATTTGATATAAGTCTTATACTAATTCAAATTAACAGAATAACATCATATAAATCCTTATTGTATACTTTGTTTGATGTAATTGAGATAAAATAATCATAAGACACTTCTTAAAAAAAAAAAAAAAAATGTTTTTTT
>VMBQ01010159.1:0-23576 GCA_007657795.1 Dreissena rostriformis | reverse complement strand
ACCTATTTTGTGCAAACTTTAAAATTCTTCTTGTCCATAACCGTATGGCATAGGGCTACCAAATTTGGTATGTAGTGACATCTAATAGTCCTCTACCAAGTTTGTTCAAATTATGCCCCTGGGATCAAATTTGACCGTTCCCCAGGGGTCACAAAATTGAACATATGCTTATATTGGGCCTATTTTGTGCAAACTTTAAAAATCTTCTTGTCCATAACCATTGGGCCTATTTCTACCAAATTTGGTATGTATTAAAATCTTAAAGTTCTCTACCAAGTTTTTTCAAATTATGCCCCTGGGGTCAAATTTGACCCTGCCCCGGGGGTCACAAAAATGAACATACGCTTAAATAAGGCCTATTTTGTGCAAACTTTAAAACTCTTCTTGTTCATAATTATAGAGCCTAGGGCTACTAAATTTGGTATGAAGTGACATCTAATAGTCCTCTACCAAATTTGTTCAAGTTATTCCCCTGGGCTCAAATTTGACCCTGCCCCAGGTTCACAAAACTGAACCCTTCCAACTTGAAGCGCCCAGAGGGACGAGGGATAGACAGAGAAAGTCACATGCTTGAGTACATTTCAACCCATGCGCATTGCACACTTTTTTTCGCATAAAAAAAACAGTGGAGCCATACAGGGCCATCATGGCCCTCTTGTTTCATCTCTTTAAGCGTTTTAACAAAGACTTCTTGAATAAATTACACACAACTCTAAACGTTTTGTTTTATTCTCAAATGAGCATAAGTAAATTTGTAATGATAATCCGACAAACACTTCCGAATTTAAATGACAGCCATTGCCATATACAAAGTAATTATCAGGCTACATGTGTATGCTCGAATTTGTATGAAGTAAAACATGAGAAAAAACTGATGCTCGAATTTAGCTAACATTTGGTATTAATGCAGAATATTTAGATAAGAGATGACCAAACAAACCAGTCTGTACACTGTCTAACAGTCGGGCCGATTGTTGAAAATGCGGCATGCTCCCAGTCTCTTATAGAATAAGGGTCATCACTGCGCAGGAGAGTGCCCGTATTTTAGCTTGATTGCTCCGGATAGCACTGACAATATAATCGCGTGTCAACACCCGGTTTTGTAAAAAATAATTACGGCTTTAATACAATGTATTTTTTGTATTCCTTGACCCGACTGGTTGTCCACGGACAACTAAATTGAAAAAAAATCAGTTGCCCAGACAAGCAAATGTACGACTCATGCAACTCGGACATTTGATTTCGCCACACCTGGATATTGTATTGATCACCGCTGTCTGTCCGTCCTGGCCACGATATCCTCCTCCTATACTATTAGCACTAGAACCTTAAAACATACAAACATGGTAGCTATGAGCAACAGTGTGAAGGTGCACTATTTGGAATTTTGATCTGAACCCTGGGTCAAAAGTTATGGGGAGCAGGGCAGTTTTCCTTATATGGCTATAGTAAAACCTGGCCACTATCTCCTTCTACACTTTTAGCACTAGAACCTTAAACTTACACACATGGTAGCTATTAGCATTTGTTTATACCTTATGATAAAATAAGACTTTTCTGCAGTGAAATAACAGCAGTGAAAATAAACAAATTGTTATTTTAACCGGTGAAAATAACATATTTTTCGCTGGAATAATGACGTCATTTTGTCAACAAAATTACGTCATTTCAACGTATTGTGGCACGCCACGGTAGAAAGGGTAACTTTTTAGCGAAAGGGAAACAGCTCTGTTAATTATTTTCTTGAAAAAGGGGCATAAAAGAAACAGAAAAAAATGTCATGTCAGTGTAAGATCGTTTGTTATTTCACTCGTTATCATAGAAAAAAAAATATATATTTACTCGTGGCTGCGCCATTCGTGAAAATATATTATCTATGATTACTCGTGAAATAACAAACGATCTTACACTGACATGAACAAATATCCTCTTTATGTGCGACAGTGCACTAGTTGGAATTTGCTCCACGGGTACAACTGCCCCGTTCCCCCAATTTTTTTTCTTACCCAATCTTTTTTTCGTAGCCAAATTTTTTCGTAGCCAAATTTTTTCGTAGCCAAATTTTTTTTCCTACACAATATTTTTTTTTTACCCTTTTTTTTTAACCAAATTTTTTTGTACCCATTTTTTTTTCGTACCCAATTCTTTTTTTTCGTACCCAATTATTTTTTCCTACCCAATTTTTTTTCCCCACCCAAATTTTTTCCTACCCAATTTTTGTTCCTACCCATTTTTTTTCCTACCCACATTTTCTTTCGGACCCAAATTTCTTTTCTTACCCAAATTGTTTTTCTACCCCAATTTTTTTTTTGGCATAACTTCTTTATTTGTGTTCCAATTGACTTCAAATTAATACTGAACATCTCCTATGAGAACACGGTCTATCTTGACCATCCATGTCCACATTACCCTTCCCGGAGCCCCACCAACATAGGCCTTGCCCACCCAAAATTGCCTTTTAATATAACATCTATGCGGCGTGGGGATGCGCGTCAGCATCTGCCGCGCAATTTCTAGTTTACTTTGTTTTCACCCATTTACATTGAAACACAATATTTTAACACAGCCTCTTAGATTTGTGTACAACAATTATAAGGTCATTTGTTTCTTTATTTGTGAAGACATTTCAGTATTGGAATAATATTACACAATGGGATTTTTTCCAGATAAGCATAATTGCATGTTTTTAGCTCTACTGGCCAGAGGCCAGTGGGGCTTATGTCATGGTCCTGTGTCCGTCGTGCGTGCGTGCGTTAACTTTTCCTTAAAAAATCTTCTTCTCCTAAACTACTGGTCCAATTCTGATGAATTTTCTCAGGAATGTTCCCGGGGTGAACCTCTTCCAAATTTGTTCAAATTTTGCCCCTGGGGTCAGATTTGATCCTGATCCAGGGGTCACAAAATTGAAAATTCTCTTATATAAGGCCTATTTTGTGAAAACTTTAAAAATCTTCTTGTCCATAACCATTGGGCCTAGGGCTACACAATTTGGTATGTATTGACATCTAATAGTCCTCTACCAAATTTGATCAAACTATGCCCCTGGGGTTAATTTGACCCTGCCCCGGGGGTCACAAAATTGAACATATGCTTATATAGGGCCTATTTTGTGAAAACTTTAAAAATCTTCTTGTCCATGACCATTAGGCCTAGGGCTACAAAATTTGGTATGTACTGACATTGTATAGTCCTCTACCACGTTTGTTCAAATTATGCCCCTGGGGTCAAATTTGACCCTGCCCTGGGGTCACAAAATTGAACATATAATTTTATAGGGCCTATTTTGTGAAAACATTAAAAATCTTCTTGTTCATAACCATTGGGCCTAGGGCTATCAAATTTGGTATGTAGTGACATCAAATAATCCTCTACCAAATTTGTTCAAATTATGCCCCTAGGGTCAAATTTGACCCTGTCCCGGGGATCATAAAATTGAAAATATGCTTATATAGGGCCAATTTTGTGAAAACTTTAAAAAATCTTCTTGTCCATAACCATTGGGTCTAGGGCTACACAATTTGGTATGTATTGACATTGTATAGTCCTCTACCAAATTTGTTCAAATCATACCTCTGGGGTCAAATTTGACTCTGCCCCAAGGGTCACAAAATTGAACATATGCTTATAAAGGGCCTATTTTGTGAACACTTTAAAAATCTTCTTGTCCATAACCATTTGGCCTAGGGCTATCAAATTTGGTATGTAGTGACATCAAATAGTCCTCTACCAAATTTGTTCAAATTATGCCCCTGGGGTCAATGCTTATATAGGGCCTATTTTGTAAAAACTTTAAAAATCTTCTTGTCCATAACCATTGGGCCTAGGGCTATCAAATTTGGTATGTAGTGACATCAAATTTGACCCTGCCCCAGGGGTCATAAAATTGAACCTATGTTTATATAGGGCCTATTTTGTGCAAATTTTAAAAATCTTCTTGTCCATTTCCATTTGGTCTAGGGCTACACATTTTTTGCCATTATCTTGTACCAAATCATACCCTATGATTAAGAGTGAACATAGTATTATGCATGACTAATGTTCATAATTATATAGTACAATATGTGAAGGCTATAAACATAATGAATTGTCTGTTATTGATAGGGTGTTAAATGATATCAAGTATTATCAGTCACACAGGTGCATAAGGAAACATAGCCTTATCTTTGCCAGAACTGAGTTTCAAACTTTGGTGCCATCATTCATGACAATATTATTTATATTCTTTAAAAGAATGTCAGGTAAACAGAGGTATCAAATGGAATCAGATCAATAATTAATGGCGTATTATTTGAAAGCTAGTGTTCTGTAACACTTTTTTTTTCTTTTTTTTTTATCTTCATCATGATTCGATTGCCGTATGAATTGAACTGAATTCAGATGCCTCAAGCGAACATGCTTTAAGCCTTAATTTTAATACCTAATTAATATCATAATTCATCTCTAACTTCTGTATGTGTAAACCTTCTTTTCAGGGTTTATTACATCATGGCAGAAGGGAACAATGACCCTCCTGGTGTGGGAGATGATGCGGGAATTGAACCCAAAACACTGGAGATTGCTCGCATTTTGCGGTCACTGGCTGATGAGATTACAGAGGAAAAAAGTATGCCATTGCTAAAAGAGATAATAACAAAAATTGCTTACGAGTCAGTCCATGATAGAAATTACAATGTTTTGACCGATTATATGAAGCGGTTTGTCAATATTCTTGGCTTTAGTGTACAATTTTCAGAAAGTAAGACCAACGAGATCATTAAAATTCTGCTTGTGATCTGGAATCAACCTAATGTCGCCAGGTATGTGATGCAGACAGTTTACAATGAGGACATTGGTGCTGCTGAAAAACCAATAGACCCGGCTATATTGGATAAGATCCCCAATGCTGTACAACAGTTGGATGACAATGCCATAAAGATTTTTTACAACGCATTACAAGATGGAGAAGAAGTTAAGAATATTCGCCTGATGGTTGTTGGCATGTATGGTGTGGGAAAAACTTCACTTGTGAACAATCTAATTAAGGACTTGAGATATAAAAACGTAATTCTCAAACCACAAGTTTTAGATGAAATTATGAACACTAGTCCTTCTCACATAAAGGAAAACAAAGATGATGTCATAAAGTATATGGAACATCTGAATGTAATGGCAAAGCCAAAGGCAACAGAACGAAACAAATGTGGACAAGATGAAACTGATGCAATTGTAGATAATAAAGTTGAATTGCTTGATTTCCACATTGTTCCTTGTCGACTGAAAAATGCGCCGCCTCCCATGGACCAATTTACGTCACCTGACTGCAAATCAAGCCCAGTTTTAGGGTTTGTGTTTTGCGAAAAGTTTATGCCTCCATCTTTCTTCCATAGGCTAGTTGCTGTGTGCATCCGCGCTTGGCCAATCACAATAGAAGAGGGCGAATATCGCTTGTACAACGGATTGGCTATTTTTGCCATTCGCCCAACATACACATTAACCATCTGGTATAAAGACTACATCATTTATGCAAGGATAGCGTGTTGTTCAAATACGACTACCTGTGCTATTGACTTCCACCTTTGTCAAGAAGTTCGACACAAACTTTCGCAGAGTTTGCAAGATTTTGTTGGTCAATCTGTAGAGACACCACGAACTGCTACAGCATTTGATATGTATATTCAATGCCCAGACATTAAAATATGGGAGCACAATAAAGGCATGCTCAGAGTGGCAAATTTCAATTATGAAAGAGAGGTAGACTGTACAGCATGTAAACGCCATTCAGTTGAAAGAAAAAAGGCTTTTAATTATTGGTTTAAAAATGAACTTGTTTCAGCTCGAAAATGTGATGGCGATGATTTAGATAAGCAAGCTGAGGAAGATGATCTAAAAAAAGCTGCGAGGGTCATTGGTAAAGAATGCTGGATGTTAGGCATTGAACTTGGGTTAAAAAATGCGGAGTTGAACCAGTTGTTTGCTGACCCTGCTTGTAAAAAGAATACTTATGAGTTTGTGTTCAAGTACTTGGTTAAGTGGAGGGACAGAAGGGCAGAGGAGGCAACGCTGCGAGCTCTTTATAGAGCTATCAACGCTGCACGACTGTATTCTAATGTGGAATCAAAGCCGGTCTTCTAGAGAGTACTAACGCACTTTATTCTGTCTGAATTGAGCTTCGTTCAGTATGAAATGATTATTTATTAATCAACAACTCAATTACAATGGAAATCTAATTTGTGTTAATAAAAAATCAAGTATGATAAATAGGTATAAACAGCTATGGTAAACACGATGTTATGTTTTCCTTTGGTTCTTTGAATCGTTGAATCAATAAATAAATGGAATGCGATATCCATTTTATAAACCCTTTGAAGAAGGCTGCATATACAGTCGCACTGTCAGCGTGTATGAGTGTCCAGTTCAACAACCTATCTTAGCTTTATAGGTTCTGGTTTTAGAATAGCTGGGCACACATGTAAACTATCATAAGACGATGTCACGCATATCACCTGTCGTCTTCAGATTTCAATGCCAGATTTAGAGTCAAATTACGTGCCTTATAGACCAATGTTATGTTAACAATTTAGGTTGTTTGTTGCTATAGGTGTAATTAATTGCAAATATAAGTGTTTTGAAATGTGAATGATGTGTAACATTGTAATTTTCAAAATTGTTTTTACGTTAAAGTGTTTAGGTTGGACAGTTTGGAATAACTTGCTTACATTTTATTTTTGCTGTGGCTGAAATACAATTGGTTGAAGAAAGAGATTTGTACATACAATAACATGTAGAATCATTGAGTTTTGTTACGTGTTTGTTCTTAAGTCGCATCATCTGTATTAGTTAGATTCTGTGTACGCTGTTAAACAAGCCTAATCTTTTAAGCTCATCTGAGCACACCGTGCTCATGGTGAGCTATTGTGATCGCCTTTTATCCGTCGTCCGTCGTCAACATTTACCTTGTTAACACTATAGAGGCCACATTTATTATCTTCATGAAACATGGTCAGAACATGTGTCCAACTAATATCTTGGACGAGTTGGAAAATGGTTCCGGTTGGTTGAAAAACATGGCTGCCAGGGGGCGTGGCAGTTTTTCTTATATGGCTTAAGTAAAATCTTGTTAACACTCTAGAAGTCACATTTTTGTCAAATCTTCATGAAACTTAGTCAGAACATCCGTTCTAATGATATCTTGGATGAGTTTGAAAATGATTTTGGTCTGTTGAAAAACATGGCCACCAGGGAGCGGGATCATTTTTCCTTATATGGCTATAATAAAAATGTGTTAACACTCTAGAAGTCACATCTTTAGTCCAATCTTCATGAAACTTGGTCAGAACATGTATCCCAATAAAATCTTGGATGAGTTTGAAAAAAGTTCCGGTTGGATGAAAAACATGGCCGCCAGGTGGCGTGGAAGTGTTCCAAATTGTTTTGTCCAATGCTCTCGAAACTTGGTCAGAATATTTGTACTTATGATATCTGGGCTGAGTTCGAAAATGGTTGCGATTCGTTGAAAAAGATGGCCACAAGGGGGCGAGGCCTTTTTCCTCATATGGCTATAGTAAAACTTTGTTAACACTCTAGATGTCACATTTATTATCCAATCTTTAAACAACTTGATCAGAATTTATTTTCTAACAATAGATCGGCTGAGTTTGAAAATTTGAAAAAGGTAATGGTTTGTTGAAACACATAGACGCCAGGGGCGGTGCATTTTTCCTAATATGGCTATAGTGAAAACTTATGACGCTATATAAGCCACATGTATTGTCTAATCTTCATGAAACTTGGTCAGAACATTTGTCCCAATTAAATCTTGCCAGAGTTTAAAACTGGGTCATAAGAGCTCAAAAACAATGTCACTAGGTCGAATATGAAAAAACATGTTAAAAGTCACATTTTTGGTCCAATCTTCATAAATCAGCTTGCATTTTTTCAGAATAGTGTATTTTCTTTGGCTCTCAAGTGAGCGCCTTAGGGCCCATGGCACTCTTGTTTCAGAATAGTCTAGTGCCCCAGGCTCTCAGGTGAGCGCCTTAGGGTCCATGGCCCTCTTGTTTTAGTTAACTGTGTAAATACGAAGGTGTTTTCTTTAATATGATATTTGAATTTTGTAAACATTATTATTTTATTGAGTTTCAAGTTGTTATTATCTTATTTTATGTTATTATGCTCCATTGTGGATTTAAATGCTACCACTGTCGTTTGAATATAATGACCCCCAATTTTTTCCGATGCCCTATAGTAATCACACTGTCTGTACTTCCGTCTGTTAAAATATTTTATATTTTAGTTTTGTAACTTATAAATTAAAGGAATTCAACTGTTCATCAAAAGCCATTAAGTGCAAAGAATATGTTTTCTGCATTCGTTTGGGGTATCCTTTGATTTTGACCTCGCAGATTGTCAGGGTTTCATTTTGTGGAATCGCCTGTAACCTTNAGCCCATATAGGGGGCATGCATGTTTTACAAACAGCCCTTGTTTTCAAAATTGTTTTCACGTGAAAGTATTTAGCTTGGACATTTTGGAATAACTTGCTTAAAAACATTTTATTGTTGCTGTGGCTGAAATACAATTGGTTGGAGAAAGAGATTTGTATATACAATTACATTTAGAATCATTGAGTTTTGTTATGTGTTTGTTCTTAAGTCGCATAATCTGTATTAGTTAGATTCTTTGTATACTCTGTTAAACAAGCCTAAACTTTTAAGCTCACCTACATGTAAGCACAACGTGCTCATGGTGAGCTATTGTGATCACCTTTTGTCTGTCGTCTGTCGTCATTATATACCTTGTAAACACTATAGAGGCCACATTTATTGTTCAATTCTCACGAGACTTTGTCAGAACATTAGTCCCAATGAAATCTTGGACGAGTTTGAAAAATGGTTTCGGTTGGTTAAAAAACATGGCTGCCAGGGGGCGTGGCAGTTTTCCTTATATGGCTATTGAAACCTTGTTAACAATAATAATTATTTATAAAACTTGATCAGAATTTATTTTCTAACAATAGATTAGCTGAGTTTGAAAATTTGAAAAAGGTAATGGTTTGTTGAAACACATAGACCCCGGGGTGGTGCATTTTTCCTTATATGGCTATAGTGAAAACTTATGACGCTATATAAGGCACATTTATTGGCCAATCTTTATGAAACTTGGTCAGAACATTTGTCCCAATCAAATCTTGCCAGAGATTGAACTGGGTCATATGAGCTCAAAAACAATGTCACTAGGTCAAATATGAAAAAAACATGAAAAAAGTCACTTTTTTGGTCCCATCTTCATGAATCAGCTTGCATTTTTTTCAGAATAGTGTATTTCCTTTGGCTCTCAGGTGAGCTCCTTAGGGCCCATGGCCCTCTTGTTTTAGTAAACTGTGTAAATACGAAGGTGTTTTCTTTGATATGATATTTGAATTTTGTAAACATTTTTATTTTATTGAGTTTCAAGTTGTTATTATGTTATTTATTGTTATAATGATTTATTGTGGATTTAAATGCTTCCACTGTCCCTTGAATATAATGCCCCCCAATTTTTTTGATGCCCTATATAAATCACCCAGTCTGTTCTTCGGTCTGTTTAAATAATTTATATTTTTGTTTTGTAACTTATAAATTAAAGGTATTCAACAGTTTTCTGTTCATCAAAAGCCATTAAGTGCAAAGAATCTGTATTCTGCATTCAAAAGTGTTCGTTTATTGCGTTTTGTTAATTGATCGCTTTCGGGGTCAACGCTTTCGTTATAAGTAAACGTTTGTTTTCGGCTCTGCAAAACTAGAGAAATAATTTATATTAAAAACTATTTTTCCGGTCAATAACTAATGAATTAATTTAGCTCTTCTAATAAAACTGATCAGCATAAGATTGCATATGGGCTGGGGCTCGTTAATTCAATCTCCAGTTAGTGGGTGGAAACGAAAAGTTGACCACGCTGACCAGATCATTCTAACCGACATTGGTATACAACCTTCATCACCACCTGATTTATTCAGGGCACGTTGCCTCCCCTCAGTCCTGTTTGAAATATCAAATTTTGTAATATGAGGCAACCATCACTATCCAATATCATGTTTTCTAATGTATGCATTTTGAAATAATATATAATATTGTTTCATTGTTGAATGTGAAGCAGACTTTTAAACTTATAGACATGAAACCTATGTTATATGTACGCTTAGTTCTCTTTTTCTTATGTTTTAAATTGTCCTCTAGATTTTGTAGCTTAATTTTGGCATAAACTATTTTTGTTTTAATTGTTTTGACACGATTACCTATGCTTGTAATAACATACTATTGTATGATCCACATTGAAACAATTGTAGTGTTTTTATTAGTGGATACGTTCACTGTGAATGCACCCTTCCGTTTTAGTTCCGTAACATATGCACCTATGTACCCTTAATTTGTGATTTATGCTAGAGATTATTATTTGTAATGTAAATTTGTATCTACTTGTATATCCATGCTTAAAATGTTTTTTTTTGTTAAAGCTATGATAATAATTATGTGTGCCTTTTAAGGATGGCTTAACAAATATTTTGAATTTAATGCATATACATGTTTCAAATTGTATACACGTATGTAAATTGAACTTGATGCATAATTTTGCCTCACCTGAATATGTTGTGCCCAACGTTTATCTTGACCAAATCTAGACCAAGTTTGAGTCTTGGTAAAGTGGGAAAAAAACTGGATCAAAAGGTCAAATCTGAGAAAAAAAGTTGTTTCTATTCCAGAAGTAACATTTATAATCCAATCTTTAAGAAACTTGGTCAAAATGTTTATATTGGCAATATCAAGCTCAAGTACGATTATGGGTCAAGTGTTATAATAACAAAAACTACATCATTAGGTAAAACATGTTAAGAAAAACCTTGTTTCTTCTCCAGAAAACACATAAATGATTTACTTTTGATTGAACTTGGTCAGAGTGTTTATATTGGCAATATCTGGGCCAAGTTCGACTCTGGGTCAGGTGGGGGCAATAGGTAGGTCACAGTGTCAAATCTATGAACAATCTTGTTACTTATGTAGTTATGAATTGTATTTATTAGTTGATGTACTCCATTTTGGTATGTAGGAAAAGCAGTGATTGTCAAATAAGCTACATGGGACCGTCATGGGTTTCTTGTAAAGATTGACANAAAGTTTTCTGCACCAGAGAAACATACAATTTTCTGACTACTTTGATCATCAAGTAAGCAGTGCTCCTATTGTTTCTTCTCTATCTCTTTTTGTCTACTCCAAAGCAGTATGTTAATTCTGAAAATGTAAAAAATATGAAAAAATAAAGAGGGTGATATATAGAAAACACGATAGTTATTGTTAACAGCGAAAAAATAATCTACAAACTGCAGCAGATGACATATGTAACAAACAACACAATTTAAATATTGAACACCTGTTATGCAGCAAACTAATAGTTTAATAAAATGTAGGCGCTGTATTTCTCAAAAACATTTACACAGTTATACTTTTATGTAGTGACAAAGTTACAGTTGGGGGCATCCGTGTCCTGTGGACACATTTCTTGTTGTAAACGTTTGAATAATGCGTTATGCAATGTTTAGATCTAACAGGTTTACAAATTATGTTTATATGTATACATGTTTTACTTATAATGCTGTTTTTGTTTTTATACACCGTTTAAGTTTTTAGCTCAACTTTTTGCAGAAAAGACAAGCTAGGTCTGAGCTAGGTTTAAGTTGTTTGATAATCTAGTTTCTCAGGATTGGCTTGAAGGATCTAATTCAAACTTACACATGCAACATTATTTTCCCATATTTAAAGGACCCCATAGGCCAAGTTTGGTAACTCTAATTTCTTTTTATTTTCAAAATTAAGGGCCTTTTTATACTTAAAAAATGTGCGTGCATAGAAAAAAGTAAAGTTATGGTTTTCCAGTAAGCTAGTATCTTGGGAATATTTTGAGGCCTAGCGTTTTAACTAATAACATTTATTCGCCATATTGTATTGAAATAACCACATATGCTAAGTTTGGTTTCGCTCGTTTGAATTTGTTCATAGTTAAAGTTTTTTTTTACACTTGAATCTTTTTTCCATATAAGCTTTATAGGCAGGTAACAGTCCATCCAAAGTAGGTATTTTCATCAAATTTCATATTTAGATACCTTGTGCCAAGACCCACCACTTGGTATTGCGTATTGAATGAGTGAGGTAAAGGTCAATGTTGCTAAAAATAGCAGAAATATATTCCAATTAATATCCCTATAAGAAATTGAGTTATTTTTCTGAAACGTCATACCTTGTATCCAGACCTAGCTTTGGATTGCATATAGGGTGGGTGGGGTCAAGGTCAGTGTTATTTAAGTAAATATAAAACATTTGTTCTCTGTTCCATAACTCAAAAACTAATTTAGCTGTGGATAGTGCAACTAAATATATAAATACCCAATATCCAGTCATTGCGAGGGTAGCATGTGGCATGCATGAGGTCAGGATCATGTCACCATTTCTTAGATAGAAAACTTTAATTCCGCGTAAATACTTAAGACACAATTGCTATGTTGTCACGCAACTGCATACACAGAAACGTTCCATCAAAACTTCATCATTTAATATTCCAGATGGGGTTAAGGTCACTGTTACAAAATATGGATTCATAGTTTCAGCTCAATAACGAATTGAGCTATTTTATTGAAACTGCTTACATAAATGCATTGTGTCCAGATTTACAATGGATTCGCATATGTGGTGTATAGGTCAATGTCACGGTTAGTAGATTTTGAAGAATTGTGTGGCTCAATAACTGGAATACAAATTTTGCACAAGTTAAGAAATTAGAAACAAAGATTCCTTATATCAATGGAATATTTATGGGATGGATGAGATCAAAGTAAATGTCTCTGTTACAACAAATATAACATGATTTTGGCTTTCGAGACTATCTCGAGTATTAATTTAGCTATTGTGATGAATGCTTATTAAGATTGTACAACAATTTCATTTTTGTTAGCATATGAGGCACATTGGGTAAATGTCTATGGTCAAGGTCACTATTAGTAAATATCGAAAAAATGGTTTGCGCTTAAATTTAATGTGCCTCGTGGGATATTTTGCAAATTAGAAAAATACATTACTTGATAACTGAAATAACTTATTTACTGAACAAACAGTTTGGTAAAGAAACAGCACCAGAAACTCTGACAAGAACTAGAAAGGTCGAGCACGCTGTCCTTCGATAGATGTTGTTGTTAATATGATTTTTATAGAACAATATGAAAATAAAATAATATCACCAGCTGAGATAATTATTTTCCCAAATGTCGTCTATTTGTATATATTTATGTGATCGCCTGTTGGGTATTACTAACACTTAATGAACACCAAAAGCCTTATTGATAAAAGTGTTGATGTTTATATTATGTATTCATTGAATAGGCATAATAACAACACTGACAATCAGCATACTTTATTTTATGTTTTTGTTATTGTATTTGCTTAATAAACTTGACTGACAGTGTAACTGAGTGAGGTTATTGGACATTCAAGAAATTTGAAAGTGTTGAAAAAAGTCCTAAATATTGTTATTTTCAGCCCATTTTTTTAAACAGCTTCTCTCCAACTATCATCCTGTAATGGATGGTTGGAGAACACTATCCTGATACTTTTATTTTTAGAAGCACCCTAATACATGCGCTTTTTACAAATGTTGTGTTAACATTTCACGTTTTTTAGTTGAAACCATCAAGGGTCTTATTTAAAAGAAAAAAAGTTGAGACTAATTTCTCGAGAACCATAGCTAAATACACCTTATATCGAGATTTCACTGGCATTGCATGTACNATAAAGTTACAGCAGTTTCGTGTTTCCTTATTTTTTTTCACTCAGCATGAATGTATTGTCTGCAATTGTTTTTAAAATGTATAATTTTGTTTTAATGATGTTATACAAATCTAAGAGGCGGTTATAGCACCTATGAACTGTAATGTCAATTATGATAAATAACTATAAATATCATTTATGTATCCTTCTAGGGAGTGACACATTAATTTATAATGTGGCCTTGAATGAAGAATTCAATAAGGTTCCTACATTTGAGGGTTCTTACCTGTTTCACAGTGCAGTCCATTGAAGCCACTCGGGCAAAGACAGAAACATGCAGTATTGTTTCTGATGCCTGTAAAGCAGGTTCAATGTACACAGGGGTCTGTGGAAGTATTCTCAATGTACACAGGGGTCTGTGGAAGTATTCTCAATGTACACAGGGGTCTGTGGAAGTATTCTAGTTTGGATTTTCTCTGACTCTTTTCTTACCAACCTCTCCACATACACTGGAGCCTCTTTCTGTGGTATATCTGATGGGTTGTAGCAAATACTGTTGAGGTCGAGTAATGTCCTCATGGGGACATAGACAATGTCACATCCAAGTCAATGTGTTTTTTTTCACCTATAGGGGAATATAATTTGTCATGTTATCTGTTGTCCACTATATTGCAGCAAACTATAATCATCTTTTATATCAACCATACATTGTAACTTTTTCATTTCATGATTTTGTTCTACACCGTCACAATTTTAACTTTTGTAGACAGTGTCTTTGAGATAGGCTCCACACCCGAAACTTTTGTACAGTTGACTGAGTTTAGCTTCTTTCCAGAGAGTGAGAGTGCGTGCAAATTTAGCCCTTTGAGCGCTGGAACCGGATTTTGAAGGTTTTTGCCAACAGTTTGGATCCAGATGAGACGCCACATTCTGTGGCGTCTCATCAGGATCCAAACTGTTTGCTATTCTGATAGTATTCTTTGAAAAAAAATCGAAGAAAATGCTTATTTTAGAAATTCAGCAGACAACATTTTAGCAGACGACAAATTACCCAGCATGCAAAGGGTTAATAATAATGAATGAAGAGCATGCGTCAGCGTGGCGGGCCAACATGGCCGCCGCCACACGAAAGCGTGACCGCTCTCTTTGCTGGCTTAAGGTGGACTCCTCTCTACCCATAAAATTAATGTTCCACAGGACACTCATTAGGAGTATAGTAACCAAACCATTCATGTATTTACCCATTTATCGAATAATCCTCTTAATTTAATAAGATTATGATTCCCTTTGCAGCACTCTGTATGTTTAGCGACAACGTAATCCCCTTGACCGGCATATCTCAATGGATATATGAAATACTTAGTATGATTAGAATTCCCGTGTCAATACCTCTGACCATTTTATCAACTGGGATAGTACAGTATCTAAGAACACATTCCTTCATTTAGAATATCGAATCTTTCACCTTTCAAATTGTTGATTTAGTACAGTGAATGTAAGGTATGTCGTGTTTCTACTTGCAAGAGAATCAAACCCTATAATCATGGCCAATATATCATAAAGATTTGCTATTAAATTTCCAAACTTCATTTATGTTATTATTGTTCCTAACATTCAAATATTTTCTTTTTAGAACCCTTATTATTATAATATAAGATTTATCATTAATTACCATTGTATAACATAATATTTATGTTATAAGAATAAACAATATGCATATGCTACGTTACATTNTGCTATACATTGTTTTCAATGTAATACAGGTTTAAAGTTTTTTTTTTTTTTATATTACACATGTGTAATACAACATTTTTAAGCGTTTTCATTGGCTACAGAATCAATAACTAACCAATCGCATGACTTTATTTTGGTGAAATGACGTCGTAAACATGAAATGACGTCACGATAGTAAACAACTTTTAGATCTATCAGCATTTGTTTGGTCAATTAAGATGTATTTTATTTAGTTTAAAAGCATGTGATAAAAAAGATCTGACACTCGTTGTCATATCATACCATATTTTATTAAACTCTTCCAGGAAATTCGTTAGTAAGCTCGCCAAAGGCTCGCTTACTTACAAAATTCCTGAACTCGTTTAATAAAATATGGTATGATATGACAACTATATATATATATAATGATTTTGTACCTATTTATTGTGTTTTTATGTACACAAATGAAACTTTAATGAACTATTATGTATTTGTCAGTCTGTCAACATTCTACATTTGTAATTACTCACATTCTCTTCATGTTACATTCTACTATCCAAAAAACCATCTATTCACCAATGTTCCCATCTCACCGGAAAACGAGTATTTACAAACACACACCAAATCATTAAACGCCCTAACTTGTTTCTATTGATAAAGGGGTGTTTCATGGAACTGATGTCGGGTTTAATGTTATGATATGGGCGTATCATAGTATGCTGTTTGCTGCAAAAGTATGCTGTGTGTTTGTTGTGGTATGCTCTTATTTTTTAGGATGATAAACTGTGTGTTTCGGATGATTCGCAATGTGGTAGGTTGTACTGCACTATAATTCAAACTTCTGATTAATAATATGTTAAAATTGAAAAGAGCGTTGCAGGAAATTAATTTGATCAATTAATACGGCCTCTAGAGTGTTCACGTTCACGGACAACGCATAAAGGTCTATCACATAAGCTTTCAATGAGCACTTAAGTGCACTTAAGAAAATTAATCATTTTAAATCGAATTTCATATTTCAAACTGATGTGAACGTTTTTATGACGTATAAAATCGTTGAACACTTTTAGAATTTTGAGAACCATCGTCTCTCGTAACTCTTTGAGCGTGGTTTGACATATATATATATAACTGCTTTAATGTGTGTTTATGTATAAACAGTGAGACGTTAACAAACTATAATGTCTGTCTGTCTGACAACATTCAACATTTTGTTCACAATGTTCTTAATATAACATTCTACTATCTAAACAGCCATTAATTCACCAATATTCACATATCACCGGGTTACGAGTAATTACAAACACACACCAAATTATTAAACGTCTTACATTTTGTCTATTGATAATTGATATAGAGAGGATATTTGTTGGAATCGGTGGAATATCGATTTTATTTCACGAGTGATCATAGAAAATAAGATTTTCACGAGTGGCGCAGCTTTATCACACACAGTTTATCATCCTAAAAAATAAGAGTATACCACAACAAACACACAACATATTTCACCGTTTATTTACATTGTAAAAGAGTTAAACTGGAGAATTTCGCTGGAATGATGACTTCATTTCGTCAAAAAAATGACGTCATTTCACAGTAAAACAGTGAAAAATATTGATATTTTTCACTGTTATTTTTCACTGTTCGAATCACTGAAATACCAGTTTTATTTCACTGATATTTCTCAATATACCGGACAGCATATCATAAAGGGGTGTATCAGGAAACTGATGTTTAATGGAATGATATTGGCTTATCTTAGTATGCTGTTTGCTTGCAATTGTATACTGTGTATTTGTGGTAGTATGCTGTATCATAAAGGTAGATATGTTGTGTGTTTAGGATGATTGGCTATGTAGTAGGTTGTTTTGCACTATAATTCGAAATTCTGATTGACTTCGCCGGTATTCACTGTTAATGACAAGTCTGTATACTTAGACGTGCCATTAATCATTTTTGCAAAAATAGTGCTTGGCGTTATTTTGAATAAAGCTCTAAAGATTATTTCATACAACAGAACATACAGGCATTTTAAAAGTACATGTTTGCCCTGGTTTATTGTTAAATTCTGCAGCATTTTTTAAACTTTTGTCAATTATTAAATAAATTATGAAGGTTAATGTGATATCGAATCGATTTATCTATTTTGAAGTACGGGCAGCACGCTGCCTTTTAGATAATACATGCATGTATTATCAAACCATAAACGCTAATCGTCATTATTTAATGCTATCCGTCTATAATTTTGTTTGTAACATAAAAAGCATACAGATTTAAAACAGTAATTAACATATGCATGACAGAGTAAGGCCTTTAAACACATATCACACACCATTTATAACTTACACATACATATAATCATAACACACAATATACAATTACATACACAAAGCATATCATAATTCACACGCATCATAGCATGACAAACACAGAGCATATCATCATAGTCACACAATAGCCTATCATTTTNAACGCATTGTTGTCTTTTACTAAGATCAGAATGAAAAAGCGACAAGGTACCATCCGAAAAGTGATGAAGTTTTAGTTTGTATAACAGAATTTCATGATCTACTCAATCAAAAGCTTTTTTCATATCAATAAAAGCAGAACCAATACAATTACCATTATCTACATCTTTTAGCCACTCATCAATCAGTCGAATCAGTGCTGTTTGGCAATTATGATTTTCTCTATATCCAGACTGATGTTTATTTAACACATTTGTTTTACGAAATAATTCTTTTAATTCATTTGATAGATGTTTTTCGAATATTTTGGATATAGTTGGCAAAATTGAAATCGGACGATAGTAATTACAGTCCTCTCTGTCTGAGTCTTTATATGTTGGTATAATATACGCTTCTTTTACAAAATCGGGGCAAATTCCTGTACGAATACTATTATTTATTATTGGTACAATGAGCCTTGCTCTGTGAAAGGGTGCTTTAATGCATGTGCGTAAAGTGTCGTCCTCCACTTATTGGGTTTAAACAAAAAGTTGACCTAGCTGACAAGATGAATCTAACCGACATTTTTCTGCCATCTTCAACACCACCTGCTTTCAGTCGTCATACGTTGCCTCCCCTTAGTCCTGTTTCAAAAATCAAATATCTAATTTTGTTTATTGTAATATGAAAGCAGCCTTCAATATCCAGAGCATATTTATTAATAGTGTATGAATTGGTAAATAATTTAGAATGTTGTTTCATGGTGGATTGTAAAGACAACTTAAAAACTGAGAGGCACATGAAAAGTATTTTACATGTACGTGCAAGTCTTTTGGTCTTATATTTTTAATTGCCTTTTAGATTATGTAGCTCAATAATGGCATAATCGATTGTTTGTTTTAATCTTTTTGGCACGATTGTCCTGTGGATGTAATGATGTACTATTTTATAATCAACATTAACACAAATGTAGTGTTATTATTGGTGGTTACGTTCATTGTGAGCATACCCTTATAATATAGTTAAATCGTTGTTACATAATCACCCTTAAACCCTTAGTTATTATTTTATGATGGAAATTGTTATTTTAAAATTCAAAGCTACTTATGCATGCTTTAAAATGTTTTTTGTTGAAGCTATGATGGTATGTGTGCTTACAACAATTTTAAAAGAGGGTTTTTCAAATAATTGTAATTTCATGCATACATATGTTTTTAATTCTGATTGTATTCATGTATATACAGTGAACTATAATATATATGTTTGCCTCAACTGGATATGGACAATTGTGAAAGGTCTTTGTGTGGAGTCCGTCAGCGTTCCCTGTACATAATCAACCTTGAGCTTGTTAATACTCTTGAAGCAATAGTTTTGGCTCAGTCTTGATAAAATTAAACCAAAATGTTTATGTTGACAAAATATTGATCACGTTTTAATATTGGTCAAGTGGGGTAACAACTAGGTTAAAAGGTCGAGTCTAAGAACAAAAATCGTTTTCGTGTCCAGAATTCACATTTATGATTCAATCTTGATAATACTTTGTCAGAATGTTTATGTCAATTGGTGTAAAAAATAGGTCATTAAGTATATATATGTGTGTGTGGTGTGTGTGTGTGAAATAAAATATGTGTATATAATTCACAACACTGGCTGTTTTCTTTTTGTTGCTTTATATGCACCGTGATTTACATGACGGAACCATTAGCTGTTGATTAATCCTATACCCATTCCACTTAAGGAAGGCACTTTTGCAGTATTTGTCTCCTAAATTCCTCCTGCGCTTATCTGCAAACCAAAGGGATATTAAAAAGCTTAATAAAACTCATTTGAAGTTGTCATTCTCCTAATCTACTTCAACAAGTCATATGCAATTAAGTTATAGTTGTATTAAAACAGTGCATTTAATAGACTTNTGTGTGAAATAAAATATGTGTATATAGTTCACAACACTGGCTGTTTTCTTGTTGTTGCTCTAATGCACCGTGTTTTACATGACGGAACCATCAGCTATTGATTAATCCTATACCCATTCCACTAAAGGCAGGCACTTTTGCAGTATTTGTCTCCTAAATCCCACCTGCGCTAATCTGCAAACGAAAATGATCTAAAAAAGCTTAATAAAATTAATTTGAAGTTGTCATTCCCCTAATCTACTTCAACAAGTCATATGCAATTAAGTTATAGTTGTATTAAAACAGTGGATTTAATAGTCTTCTTAAACCAGAACGTTTCAATCATGCTATTACCGTTATGTGTTGATTATATAAAACGTTGCTATTTCATCTTCATTGTGTATGACTCCGAAGGTGGGCATATAGTGATTGCACTGTCCGTATTTCCTTCTGAAATTCCGTCACACTTTGCGTTTAGGTTTCGAAAAATGTTCAAAACGTCTATGTCGCTTCAGATGTAACCTTCATATTTGGTATGCATGTGTATCTCATGGAGCTGCACCTTTTGAGTGGTGAAAGGTCAAGGTCATTCTTCAAGGTCAAAGGTAAAACAAAAATCAAAGCGGCGCAGTAGGGGGCATTGTGTTTCTGACAAACACATCTCTTGTTTCAAATTATGTCTTACAGTTTTAAATAAAATGTGTGTAACGTGTTACAGTCACATGCAATGAAAGTTAAAATACTTTTAAAAAACAGGGATAAAGCCACTTGGGCGTTCACAATATTAATAAAGTCTCAATAAGAACCGAGAAAATGTTAGAAACCCATAGAAACACAATACAATATGTAAATTTCGCAAATTCGTAAGGCATAAGTTGTTATACATATTATATTTCAACATTCATCAGGGATTCTTTGTCCTTAAAGACAAACCATTTCAAAAAATATATACGCTCTTTCGACAACATTAATCTTAATATATATAGTATTGAGATGTTTATAATGTTTATGTAAATAGTGCATGACTGTACGTCTATATATGTGAATGTATATTTGAAATATACCGTGTGTACGTTAAATCAATGACAAGTGGAAATAAAGAGTATATTAAACAAGAATTAGCTTTACAACAGACAATAAGCGTTGAAAGTATGAACGAATTATAGAACGCCAAATTGTTTGGACAACAAGACCCATAACTAGTTTTACGGTATTATCATTAATATCTGTACCGTTAACAAAACGATCATATAACAGCCCATATTTTTGTGAAAGTTCATAAGCTAAACCATACAGTGCGCTAAACTGATTTATGATTGTCAGACAAATCAAAGAAACACAAAGATACAATTAACATATTCAGAACATAGCAGTCAAATATATTAAGATTTAGTTATGTAAAACAATATATTACATACATCGTTCGATTTGAAACTTGTTTATCTATGATAAATAAATAAAATAGCATGTAAAGATCAAGTAACGTTTCGCGAATCCAAACATAAATACATAGAAACATCAGCTGCACCAACGTGAAATAAACCTTATTGTAGCATGTGGCGTTTAATTTATATTTACATTACAAGTACTAATATAAAATTAATGTAATTAATTGTTCTTCAATATAAAAATCAGTTACACGAAATTTATAATATGAAATATTGAACTTGCATAATCATTGAAAACTATAGGACTGCTCATATTCCATTTTATTTGAAATTGACTTGCCTGGACTTTTTGGTGATTTCATATTATCTATGTGTATTTAAAGTTGTACGCTTAGTTTTCCTGTCTGTTTTTTTAAACGAGAATGTAATAAACACGTAAAATGATTATATTGAAAAATGTTTCAAATATGATGAACGGTCAGCATATTAAACGAATATAAGGGCATTGCAAGGTCTTTCTAGAGTAACACTACAGCACAATACAACCCACTGTGTATATTTCGTAATAACTAAGATAATATACAGTATGAGAATTGGTTGTCTGAATTGCATTTTAGTTATGGATATTATTTTAATTAGATGAAGCGAAAGCCTCAAGCTGTTCAAATAGATCCTGAAAACGACCGCTGAGTTGGGATGAAACTCGGTACCCTTGATCCTTATTCGGATACTATAAACACTACACTGTCTCTCAATATTATAATGAACATTGACAAGGCGCGTACCGTTGATTGAANTTTCATATTAACTATGTGTATTTAAAGTTGTACGCTTAGTTTTCCTGTCTGTTTTTTAAACGAGAATGTAATAAACACGTATAATGATGATATTGAAAAATGTTTCCAATAGGATGAACCGTCAACATATTAAACAAATATTAAATTAATATTAAACGAATATAAGGGCATTTCAAGGTCTTTCTAGAGTAACACTGCAGCACAATACAACCCACGGTGTATATTTCGAAATAACTAAGATAATATACAGTAGGATAATTGGTTGTCTGAATTGCATTTTAGTTATGGATATTATTTTAATTAGATGAAGCGAAAACCTCAAGCTGTTCAAATATATCCGGAAAAAGACCGCTGAGTTGGGATGAAACTCGGTACCCTTGATCCTTATTTGGATACTATAAACACTTCCCCGTCACTGTCACTCAATATTATAATGAACATTGACAAGGCGCGTACCGTTAATTGAATTACGCGAAACATATATATACTCTTTTAATGACGTAGAAATATCAATGTCTAAAGGACAGATAACGGTAAATATGAAAAGGCGCACTCATACAAAACTATAACTTGTGGTGTTATTTGTTTTAAATTCAGTGCTGATACGGAACCAATAAAAACATAGTAATTTATATTCCAATAAGGAGGTACAACACAACGAACATACTATCAAAATGGTTAGATAAACTTACTTTTGTGTAAAAATGTATTGTACCCTGAGCTGTGTAACTGAACATATTGATTATCATGAGTATGTAAATTATGTGATGCAATGTTTACAATACTTTGTTCTACACATTTTACGATGTCGGACACAGGTGCCTTAGCCAACGTATGACGTAGACATCCATTACTTTCCATTTGACGTCCACACTTGTAATTCAATCTTTGTCGCCTGGATTTATTACATTTCAGAAGGTACCGTCTGTCAAGGCCCGGAATACCATTCGAGACACTGAGAATGCTTTTTGTAAATTCATGACGTCTGCTTAAGTAAGGATCTCAAAACTATTAATCCGGAGGTACATATGGACATGAACATGCATACGAATCCAAAATAAGCAATTTATATTTACACCATACTTATTCCTGTTTAATAGCTTTCTAAGTCAATGGTATTAATATAATTCCTCCATTTATAACAACCCCTTCTCGCATAATCAAGAACAGTCGAGTAAGAAAGCGAAGCAGCAGTATGAACCTAAGAACAGGAGCAAATAGATCAATAAGGGGACGTTCGTTAAAGCATTGGCGAATCGTATGATATGTTGACTTTTTAAGTACACAAGGTTAAAAAAAAAACGTAGCAAAACATCGCGTTTGTGTGTACTGTATTGCAAACAAGTTAAACTTGAGTTTTACCGTGCGTGTACGAATACGTTATATATCTACGTTGTGTAAAATGCAGTTATATATTTGGACGAGTACACGGCTGATGTACCATATTGGCTTGTCCAATGTCGTTATTCCAGATTTGTTAAATAATATTATATACATGGTGTATTTGCTATATTCAGGTTTAATAGCCATCGTTGCGTTACGGTCACTGAAAAGCGCAAGCGTTCACGTCATA
>VMBQ01010158.1:7679-27759 GCA_007657795.1 Dreissena rostriformis | reverse complement strand
AACATGATATATCATGGTTCCTTCAACTAGTGTAAGACCCATTCTGGCTTCCATGTATAGATCTAATACGTTAAATGTAATTTGGGAGTTAAGTCCTTTAATCAGTAGCCTGTCTGAGTAGCTTGGTAACGGCACAGATGGCGTATGCAATATCACCTCCAGAACATGACCGTCGATAGTGTGTTTCCTTTCAACAACGGATTTGGCAACTGAATAAAACAAGTTGTGTATTATAAGAGAACGTCGTTAACTTAAAAACGAAATACTCGTCGTATTTTCTGGTTTATATAGACTTAAAAGAAATGAACGCTTTTAAACTTCATGCAAACAAAATTACCCACCTGACTCGTCTTTATACTCTATGTAGATAACGTCGTCATCGTTGTCATCCGTGAAGAACTTTTCTATTTCACCGCCTCCAGCCTTGTTTTTGTTTTCAAAATAAAGGTGCACAGAGTCCCTGCTGGAAACCATCTTGACTCCTCGTACCTTAACAGTCTTAAATGGCTTTGTTTCAATATCTTCATTAAAATTCACATTATGTGATTTGTTTTTGTCATTTTTGTCATTTTTGTTGTTATTATTTGTGGTCACTTTCGAAGCTTTCGTCGAGCGACATGGAATCAAAAGCATCACGTGCACGTCTTTACGCAAAATGCGGTGGTTACCTCTGTTGACTACTCTTTTGGCTACTGTTGAATACAAATTCTTAGTTTGTATATACATATGTTAGAAACGGAAAATTATTCAAAATTAGTTTAGCTTGTATTCGGTTTTAAAGTAAACAATTAATATAGTTATAATGAATCTGTACAAAAATTATTGAAGAAACATTCTTGTTAGCGTTGGCTAATATTTTACAATACAGGAAATAAATTAAATAGTAGACTTGCTAAATGATAGTGATAAATAAAGCTTTTAATCCAACAAAAAGTTAAGACGTTGTTCAAACTATAGGAAGTTCTTAGAGATTAATCAACACACTAACCAGCAGTAGTTAATAACAGGATGCTCTTATTTTGTATAAAGGCAATACATAAACTTAAATAAAAAGGTCGATATCAATCCATATAATAACATAGTACAAATTAAAATTGTTAACTCAGTGGATGATAGAAAAGCATGATTAAATTGAATAAAACATTTCAAACAACTTCGGAGAATATAACTTACCATCTTCATCTTCAAAGGTTATGCAAAAAGAAGTATCATTTGGTGTAAATTCAATTTCAGCAATTTTGCCTCCTCCTGATTTATTTTCACGATCGAAGTACATTTCAAATGTTTCTTCATTTTCTTCTTTCATGATCTCTTTTGGACCCCTTACAATGACAGTACATAGTTTCTTTGGAACATAAATTTGCACTGACACCTCGGTCTGTTTTATTTTAATTGGTCGGTTATCTAGTATTGTCTTCACATCTGAAATTATATCATTTCTCAACCACCGTTTTTGATTGCTTTATGACATTTTGGCAAATGTATGCGCCAAGAAGTTCCATTAAAGACGATGATTTGACTTTGAAAATATAGCTGTGTCATGCCTCGACTCATAGTCTCATATTATTTAGAACCTATAACAACATATTTCAGAATTGTCCTATGGATGAATTGATGATTTTGACATACATGTAAACAATTAATAAATGTTTACTTTATAATAATGTAAAACTTCAAGTCTGCCCTTGACTTACCCAGTGATATTAAATTTGATCGCGACACAGATGGTGATCATCTGCCAAACAGAACGGATTTTTTTTATACATTAAGGAGTTTAATTCTGGGTACGATTTGACATTTGAACTCCATGTGTGACATTAACCTGGAACATGAAAAACTGGGTTTTGGGGTCGGAAAGAGGAAATGACATACAAAAACAGCAACGTTTCTTATGGCCAAAATGTTGTCAGATTAAATATATATAATGATACACGTACCGCTAGGTCGATCAAACTGTATCACGGCATTCATCTCAGTTTCATCGAAGTCAATATCCGTCACTGTACATGACCTCAACTTTCTGGAGGAAAAAATCATCTCTAACGTTTCTTCATCAACACCATCAGGGATGTCCTCCACCAAAATCTCTTTCTGCGTGCCGTCAAACCTGGGTTCCAGATCAGTATGTGCAATTGGTGATGGAAAGTCCTTGTCAAAACTCTCTGTGTCACCGCTTGTATATCCGCGTGTATATATTGTTTCAGCTGTTGATATGCTGCTTTGGTGTGCCAATGGTTTTGTTGATCGGCTTGGTTTTAAAAGTTCCACGCTTAATTCTTTACGCATAATGCGATGACCACCTCGACGCACAGCTTGTTTGGCATCTTTTTTTTTGTCCAATGTAAACATATATATTTTTAATATCATTATTTAAAAAAAACGAACGCTCGCTAAATACTTAAAAACGTTATTAATGAAAAAGAATCTTGAAATTGCTTAGGATAATTTAATTTGAAAAATCCGAAATGCTTACTAATTAGATGCGTCATTATTTAAAATATATATTGAAGAGGTTTATTGTAAGTAAACCTAAAATATCAATAAAATGACACATAAACTCGTATGCTGTAGTATTAAGATGTACACAGAGAATAGTTTGAAGTTATCACGAAATTAAAGTTACATCTTGACACATACCATCTTCATCTGTAAATGTGATATAAAATGCATTTTCATTTGCTTGGAAGTCAATCGTTTCAATCTCCCCTCCTCCTGACTTTTTTTTGTTTCCAAAATACATCTCAAAGGTCTCGTCATTTTCCTCTTTCATGATCTCCGCTGGTCCGCGAACAATGATTGTACACAGTTTCTTCGGAACATATATTTGTACAGTTACCTCTTTCTTTTTTATCTGTATTGGACGATTATCTAGCACATTTTTTACATCTGAAATAAGGACATATTCGCTATTTAAACATTTGAAAAACGAATAGAATTCTGTGTATTTTATGAATATTCATAACATCAATATTTACATAATGCTTTTCGCCAGTCTTAGTTTACTAAAACTACAATTAATTTCTGTATTTAAGATGCACGTACCGCTAGGTCGATCAAACCGTATAACGGCATTCATCTCAGTTTCATCGAAGTCAATATCCGTCACTGTACAAGACTTCAACTTTCTAGAGGAAAAACTCATCTCTAACATTTCTTCATCCACACCATCCGGAATGTCTTCCACCAAAATCTCCGTCTGAGTGCCGTCAAACACAGGCGCCCTATTGTCAGAAGTCACTAGCGTCGGGAAATCTTCACAAATACCCTCTGCCTCGTATCCTTTATTCATCGCCGATAATTTGTTTTTTGTTGACCTACTTGGTCTTAAAAGTTCCACGCTTATGTCTTTACGCATAATACGATGGCTACCTCGGTCAACAACTCGTTTTGCAACTGTGAGAAAATAAAAACGAAGGCGTAGCATTGTCTTATGGTTGGTTTTGTTAAAAATATTATCAGCAACAAGAATTTAGAATGTATAAACACGTGAATGTATTTCTTTTTTTAAATTTCTGTCTTCTGTTATCATAATCATCTTCGTATCTGTACAGCGCAACCTAACAAAATAATAAATGAACGAAACAGTGCAAAAGGTATCCCCCTTACCAACGTCCTTTTCAAAGGTTATATAAAATGCATTGTCCTTCGCAATGAAGGCAAGTTTTTCAATGTCCCCTCCATCTGACTTCTTTTCGTTTCCAAAATACATCTCAAAGGTCTCGTCATTTTCCTCCTTCATGATCTCCTCTGGTCCGTGAACAATGATTGTACACAGTTTCTTCGGAACATATATTTGCACAGTTACGTCTTTCTTTTTAATTTGTATTGGACAGTTGTCTAGCACTGTCTTAACGTCTGAAATAAGCGGATACATTTACTATCATAAAATAATTAATATCTCGTCAATATTACTGAAATGAACTTCCATACATTTAATACTTAACATTTTTTAAACAAAAATAAACTTGGGCATAGTAGTTTATAATAAAGATAATAAAAGTATTCTGGTGTATTTTGACATTCATTAAAGCTTAGTTTTATATCTCTTTTAACATAGTACGTATACATACATCATGTTTTAACATTACACATTGCGTTTTTACTTCATGATGCCATCTTGGCATTTCGTGTTGAGTGCATTAGGCCTAAATCGATCTCATTTTACAGTATTTGTGCTTTAGTAAGAAAACAAATGTCTTTCATACAACCACTTTCAGGATTAAACACTGAGAATGATCGATCTCACGTCATTTAAACACTATGATTGGTGTAGACAGGACGATATATATGTATTACAAATATTAGAAGATATCGTATTTCTAATCAGATTTAAAACATAAACATAAGCAACAATTCTGTATTTTAGTGTATTTAACCTCCAATGTTCGGCATTATTCTGCAATTGCATGAGGATGATATAAACGTTGACCAATATGATTATATGTCTTATCAAGGACGCAGTGGAGCTGATTGTTTGTTTTTGTTTGTTTCATTTTAACATGCCTATGCACATATTTGCCGTGGTTTGTTGCCAACCATTACAATGTTAAATGGTAGTTAAATTCGATGTTGGCTTTCTAAACGGACGCATATAATGCTTACCCCTTGATTGTTACCCCGGGCTGTTGTAGGTAAAACATAATCGATGCTGGTCAATAATTGACCAAGGTTATCAATTGGACCAAATACAGTTATTGATTCTTAAAAGATAGCTCGAACATACGTTGTATTTACGTCATTGAAAAATATGTCAATGAGCCATGAAGTCCAATAACATATATTTACATGATTCTATAATGGTTTACTTGGAAGATTCTGTGGAAAAAGATATGTGCAATTATTGGTCAGTCGGAACTCGATGAGAAAGTTAGTGTATAATGGTTTTATGTAAGTTTGTTTAAAACAATGTTTACATAAATATACCTATCACCTTAATATTTGTCATAAAAGCTACACAATCTATAGGGGTCTTTAAGACATACACACATACCATTACATCTTAATGGTTCTCAGTGTTTGACATCGATCATACTAATCTCAGAATTTAAAGAAGTCTTTATACATATCAATAACAAACTAACTAAACTAACTAGAATGATTGTTATGAGTTTCAATTAAATATCTTTAAAAAAAAAACACAATAAAATGACTTCATACTATACATGTATGAATATCAAAATAAAACTACGTATAAAATGTCCTACTTCAATTACCAAGCAATGGACCATGGGTCCATTTTGAAACGGCAAATACAAATTCCTAAGGCTGAATCCTTTATGCCATTCCTGAGAAACTTGCTCAAGGGAAAACTGAAACCTGCGTTTAAAGCGTACAAATCCCACCAATCGTGGTCAATTAAAAACATACGTTTGGTCTTGAGAGGTTACCTTACATTAAACCTTGCCCGTGCGCTAACAGAAACGCCGGAACAAGTATTAAAGCATGCTTTTTCCTCGAAAGGCCGAGCTTCAAATGTAATACATAAATTTACCTTCCGCACTCTTAAACGTGATCACAGCATTCATCTCCTGTTCATCAAAGTCAATGCTATCTATTGCGCAAGATTTCAGTTTCTTCGAGGAAAAACACATATCTATCATATCATCATCTACACCAGGTGGGATGTCTTCCACCAGAATCTGCTTCTGGGTTCCATCAAACATGTTCTCTGTTTTGTTCGATGCCAAACTTTCTGTATTCACAGGTTGATCGTCTACCCCATACGTCATGACTTGGCTAGTATTATCGTCATTTTTATTCACGGCTGTAGCTTGTTTAGTTGACCGATTCGGCATACATAGTTTAACGTCAATATCCTTCCGCCTCAGTCTATGTCCACCTCTGCACGCAACGCGTTTTGCAACTATATAAAGAGTAAAAGCTTATTAAAATTGATAATGATCTGCATCACCAATTTACTATATTGCACTGATAAGAATGATAAAGATTATCGAACGTTTGACACGTTTTAAAAAAAATAAGTCGTTAATGCAAAACACAAAAAAGAGAACGGCGTTTCATTATGGATAACATTCATACACACGCTACACACTAGAAAAATGAGACGGCATGGTCGGAAGGTTATTGCCGGTCGGCATGTACAATATGAACTATCATGTCTTTATTCAAAGGGACTATACACTTAAATTGTCTTCTTATCATAACGCTGAGGTGTGTGGCCCTGCCCGACCCTAGTTTGCCTAAAACCTCTATGATCGTTTGGTTGCAAATAACAGTGAAAATGTGTTACATAACATTACAAGATAAATATACAAATATAAAAATTATCAGAACATTTATTTCAATACAAAAACTATCGACTAGAAAAATGACCTTTTAATGTATATAAACTATACTGATCACTTTACATACATAAAATACCTATAGCTTTTATACGCTTCTTTCAAGAATGCACAGCTGAAGTATTACTTCGTTTACCTTTATATGCTGAGGTATTATGGTCACACACATAATGTGGAGGTATGTTGAAGATGGGATAAAATAAAAAATGTAATGTGGAAAAGGTAAGGTAAAAATAAACGATAGTATCTTTGGTTTTTTTTTTAGAGAAAGCTATGGACGTGTCCTGTTATTACATTAACATGGGTAAATATGATACCAATTATAAATGTAGCGGAAGAAGATATAAATTAATCACAAATTACACATTTTTGTACGATACTTGATGGGCACACTTTTTTTTCAAAATTCAATTTTAATGTCAGACACGAAAATTAATCATTCGTGAGGGCAGCTTAAGAACATACGCTAAAAAGGGATTTGAAATGCAGAAACAAAACAGCCTGCCTAGAGAAGTGTGTGTTTCGTCCCGGCATTAAAATTATAATTAGCATTCGTAAGTCACATTTTACCTGTTGTAGTGATCCGAATTTTATACAAGTAAGCATTTACCATAAATAAACCTATCGACGTATCAAATATTACATCGCGCTTTTGCTTAATACGTTGCGTTTAGAAAATACACCGAGAAAACATTTAATATCTACATACCATCTTCCTCTTTAAAAGTGACATAAAAAGCGTTTTCATTTGGACGGAATTTTATGTTGGAAATGTCACCTCCACCTGATTTATCTTCGTTTTCAAAGTACATTTCGATTGTATCTTCGTTTTCCAGGTTCATGATTTCAGTTGGTCCCTTCACAATGACCGTACACAGTTTCTTTGGAATATACTTTTTAATAGACAACTTCGTCTTTTTTATACAGATGGGTAGGTTATCAAGTACTGTCCTTACGTCTAAAATGCACACCACAGATAAATGTTATTATCGATGTCTATAGGTTTAAATTATTATCACTATTACGTTAATACAATGTCAGAGTCCAATGTCCAAATAAGGTCAAGATCAGAGTGAGTTTATGGGATATCGCTGGATAGGTAATGGCCATTATTAATATCCGTGTAAAAGTTCCTGTGATATAGCATGAGCTTGTATTAGACGAAACGGAAAATCTGCTCAATCGTGAAAGGCCAGATGGTTTGAAGTACTCAAAATGAAATTGAGGTGAATGGAGAGGTCAGAGTGAGGTTGCGGGACGTGTGGATTTATGTTGACCATAAGCAACAACGGTATGAGTAGCCATGTACTTAAGCAAACGGTGTCGGTGCAATGTCAACCAGGAAACTAGCGTTGACTTAGAAAAAGAACATTTTGTTTATGTATCGAACAAATGAGCGGTTACCTCTACAGAACATATCACGGACGGAAAAATGGAAGGACGGGCAATCACTTGATGACGCAAGAACTAGTCGTTTCTAATATTATCCACAATACACTTAACATTAAAATAAATACATATACCTTCTGGGCGTTTAAATTCTATCACAGCATTCATCTCATCTTCATTGAAATCAATATGTTTTACTTTACACGAACTCAATTGTTTCGAGGAAAAACACATTTCCAATATTTCTTCATCTACGCCAGGTGGAATATCCTCTACTAAAATCAGTTCTGATGAATTAGCAGTGGTTTCATTATCATATCGTCCAAGGTGTCTCATCTGAAATTTGTACAGATCAATATAGTAATGCACTTGACTTAATTGTCTCCAATCTCTTTTTCTGGAGTGAAAGATCTGTTTCAATTTTAAAGGAAAATAATGAATCAAAAAGCGCTGATAATAATCGTATGGCTTTGTTTGTTTTGTTAAGGCAAGACTTTTAAATTTTCATTGATTTTAATAAGTATCTTTGCACGATTTAAACACTTGTAAGAACGTTAAAGGTGGACATTATTATTGCTATAATAATTATACGTTAACAAATACGTCACCAACCTGCGGGGATATCCAGCTTAAGGGCAATTCGAACTCTGTTGCACCCATGATGTTAACTGTTTCATACTGCTCATCACACTCCAACTCCAAACTTTTATTAATTAGACGTTTGGCATCTACAAATATTATAAAATATTAGAAATAAAATAGATCTTCATAAACAAAAACAAATTATAAAGTTAAATCGTTAGAGTTACACTAAAAATCAATTCGCTGAAATACTTCTTAATGAGGGAAGGCTGCTGCATGTTGAGTTTTAAAATACACTACACTATGCATGTGTTGTATTTAGTTGCATAATATATTATATATTTTTGATCGTAGTAATAAGGTGACGTGTGTGTTAAAGTAACGATTAACATACTACATAGATGCCCGTCTTGTTGGGTTTTATGTTATTAAAAACGGAGGTAAATGCAAACTGTTAAGTACCTTATGCTCCATTTGTATTTCATCTTTGAGAATAATTGATAATGAACAGGAAGGCATTTTAGTACAATGAGATCCTCTGTATGAATGTGAAACTATTAATCAAGCTTTTAGAGACTGTTATCATGAACCATTCATTGAGAGTCTAAAAACAAAAAGAGGAATCGACCCAAAATTATATTCAGCAATAAATGAATTGATTTAATGGATCTTATCAAATATTCAATGATAGACTGTTAGTAAATTAATTTATCCAGCCTCTGTTGCAAACATTGACCAAATAAAGCAGGGTCGAATCAATTTTCCTATCTCCGGTCAACAGGAAGTAGTGTATTCCTACGCACGCTGTGACACATAGTTGATTGTAACATTTCCAATACACTACACAAGGGTGACGCATTATTGAGACGCATCGTGAATGTTATCTTTTATATTACATATCATTCACTTGATGACGCAATTTATGACGTTTCTCGTGTGACGTCATTTCTCTGACGAAACATATCTAGTTAAGTAAGACTCTGTGGATTTTATAGGGACAAGAATTTGTATAGTGGTTTTTTAACAGTAAAATATTTAATATTTTTAAAGCATTGAACGAATACAAAACGTATTTCGGATTGTGTGTTTGTCATGCATATTTGTTAATTTCGATAGGAATAAAATAACTCGCTCCGACAGGATTACGATTTCGTAAATCGTATTCAGGGTAACAAATAAGGTTCGTTTTATCGTTTTTACGATTTGTATTTGACAGAAAACGAATTGAAATCAAAAATCAATCGTACAGAAAACGATTATGAAAATGGAAAACGAATTGAAATCGATTCTTCGTCGTTTTAGTTTTTCCGTTTTCCGCCGTACCGCGTTTAATTATGATAAGTGTATCGTAACCTTTATTGCGGTCGTAATATTTTCAGTTAGTTTATATAGACACCGTTTTGGACCGGTCTCAATATAAAAAGTTACTTCCGCCGAGATATGTTTGGGAAAATGTTCTCTGTTAAACGCGGACGGGTTAGGAAACTTTCATAAACGGCGTGCGCGCCTAATATTTTACAATTCGTAACGAGTCCCAAACCGACGGGAAAAGACATTGGTACGATTATTCTATCAGATTTAATAGCGCATGTGGTGACAGATTATGAAATATTCGGCTCAAAACACGGCTACGACTCCGTGTCTCAAAAACTAATAACATCGTGATTTCCACTGGCTTTTCATTGATAAAGAGGGTTTTGCAAGGTGAGTTTGCTCTGAGACTGAAAGGCAGGAGTCTTGAAACAGGTTGAAACAAAATGGCTCCATCATCCATTAGTCAATATACAATTAATACTAATTTTTACAAACAACCATTGTCATGTGAATTTTTAATGACTTAATTGGAATAAGAATTGCTGAGAATTATCAATATCCAAAAATGAAGCGATAATCTGATCCAGAAATATATGTACGTTTTGATCAAATTGTTAAAAAAACTAATTGACAAATAGTTTTGAAAAAAACTAATTGTTGCAAAAAGCTTGCAGTGAAAACTATTTGACCCAAAATCTTATCTGTTGCCCTGCGTGTTTTAGGTCGGAATGCCTGGTAAGCATTCGATAAAACGCCATGACGAAATAGTGCGGTTTCAAATACATTTCGATAAAGGGATGGACGAACAGAACATGTAAGTGCATATAGTTGTAACTTTATTGTTATAAGAATTGGATTTAAGCTGTCATTGAGTTAAATAAAATTGAGTCTTTGTTTTGACTGTTGTATATATATTTTTTAATTTCTAATGATCAAAAATAAAAATCAGTGTTTGTTTTCAATTTCCAACATTAAAAATATCACATTCTCGATTCATGTTTTATTTCTTCTCGTAATTTCAATAGGAAAGTATTAAAAGGACTGAAACCGCAGAGTCGCTTGCTTTGATAATTTGTATGTAGTTTCATCTAGAGGGCATCAAAATGTTAGTTCAAATCATGCACCTGTGATTAAAAGTGGCCGCACGCCAGGGGTAACCAGTTTTATTATTAAGAAGTTGGTATGTTTTCCTTAATTTAACTTGTAATTATGATGTTATGCACAAGAAAGTACAGAAAAGAAAAGATGTACATATTTAAAATTATATACATATTTACACAATAAAGTATGCACAAGAAAGTACATACAAGAAAAGAAGCACATATGTACATTTATATACATATTATATGATAAAGGTATTTGATCCAGTTTAGCGGAAATAAAATACCTCACATTATTCTGTGGTGTAATTATAATGTTTGTCATCTATATACAGCTAACGATACTTCAAATAGCTCAAACATAGGTGGAATCATTTTCGTCAAATGGTTCCGATCAATAACCACATGCTCTGGTGTTCTTAATTATTCATTCAACTTTCCTATCAGGCAATTTATATTGAAAACCATTGAATTGCTTTCATGACAGGTTTAACACTCAAACGTTTTATGACAATAACCCCATTATTGAAAAAGAATCAAATTACAAGCAAGGTATTTGTATTCAGTATTAAAGCAATTTTGAAATGTCTTTTTCGACTCATTACATGCGATCTTTAAGCAGTAGTCCAGAACTAAAAACATTTAAGTTTATATTTAGTCAATGTTTTATTTCTGCACATTTAGATTTTGCAAACAATGTTTCTTAGCATATAGAGAACTATAAATCAAAGTTAAAGAGCGAAATCGTAACTGTTTTTTGCGAGTCGTGCGATGAACTTACAGAACAAACAGTATTTTAAATAATTGTTTTACATTGACATGTTTTGAAAGTTCACGTACAAAATACATACATGGCCCTAAATAACACGTAGCTCATGATTATGTCTCCAAACAATGTTCATTATGTCTTTTTAATTTAGAAAGTCTCGATCAAAAGTCATTCATGTTTTAGCTCATCTCAGCACATAGTGCAAATTTGGGACATTTTTATGGCAAGCGAAATGCACATTAAGTCCTTAAACCACGGTNGCAAAGATAGAAGTACATGTAACAATTAAGTGAAATGGTATTTTCATTTCTTGACAAAATACTCTAGGGAAATTTTTACTCAAAAATTAATCTTTATTGTCAGTTGCAATGTGCTAACTACGGAATCCGGAGAATGCCATCTTTAATCTCGCCCTTCGTTCATCAAGGGCGACACACTACACACGAAGTGATACACGATGTTTTGCGCGACAGTCACGGAGACACATGATATTTTGCGTGACAGTTGTGGCGACGCACGATATTTTGCGCGACAGTCGCGGCGACGCACAATATATTTAACACGATATATCGCCCTTGTGTAGGTAGCCCAAAAGGCGATATATCGTGTTAAATATATCATGCATCGCCGTGACTGTCGCGCAAAATATGGTGCGTCACCGCGACTGTCACTCAAAATATCGTGCGTCGCTGATACTGTCACGCAAAATATCATGTGTCATATTTGCGTTCAAGGCGACGCACGAAACACGATGAAACGCACAATATTTTGCGCGACAGTCCCAGCGACGCATGATATTTTATAATTCAAATATCGCCAATATTATCCGAATCTCGTGTATCGGGTCTAATTTCAGACCGCGACACACCAAACATGAAGTGATACCTGATATTTTGCGCGACAGTCGCTGCGACACGCGATATTTGTACTGTTCAAATATCGCTGTTATAATATCGCCTGTCGCGTTTTCAAAAAACAGGGGAGACAAAAAGGGGATATTTTTACGTCATCAAGCATGTGCATCAAAGATGGACGAAGACTCTCAGCTTATCATCATTATCATCATCAGCAGCAGCAGCAGCAACAGCAACAGAAATTATAATAATAATAACAAGAGCACCGCAGAGCGGGTGCCAATGCTCGGCTGTGGGTGCAGTCTTGAATAATAATTAAAAAAAAATAAAAAAAATTGACCTTTCACCTTGACCTTTGACCTTGAAGGATGACCTTGAACTTGACCTTTCACCACTCAAAATGTGCAGTTCCATGTGATACACATGCATGCCAAATATCAAGTTGCTATCTTCAATATTGCAAAAATTGCGGCTGGGATATAACACGATATATCGCCTTTTGGGCTACCTACACAGGGGCGATATATAGTGTTCAATATATTGTGCGTCGCCGTGACTGTTGCGCAAAATATCGTGTGTCGCCGTGACTGACTGTGGCGCAAAATATTGTGTATCGCTTCGTGTGTCATGTGTCGCCCTTGATGAAAGAAGGGCGAGATTATAGATGGCACTATCCGGATTCTGTTGCTAACCACATTTAATCTTTGTGTTTCGTCCCATCAATTGCATCCTGTTAATACTGTAATATTTCTTTGTTTTCATTAGAATATATCCGACTAATAAATGGCTTAATCAAAATGCAAAACTGTCACAGCAAATAATGCAATATTTGTTTACTTAAAGGCATTACATTATGTTCAGTGAAGAAAATGCAATATGTTGGCAACCTTGTTGTAGCAATTTAACATTAACTCTGTGAAACTATCCTTTTGTTTCACAGCCCATGTTTATGGTGTTGTGTTGCTCAATGATATTATGGTCAGAACAAAAATAAAATTTAAAAATATGGTTTTGACATCATCATCATATAGAACACATTAAATAATTAGACATTCATTTAAATTTACTTAATAAACAATGCTTTTTAAATATTTCATCCTTCGTCAAAAACCCATATCTATTTGATGAACTGAAACAATGCAAATTGACTGTGCCCGAAGTGGTTTTGAGCGAGAGTACTTTTTTAAAATTTGCTTAGCCTTAGTGACAGGTTTGCCACTTTACTTGAAAAGTCAGGGAAATTTGATTTTTTTTTCAAGGTCAGTGAAAAGTCAGGGAATTTTAAAATATGNTTCAAATTGTATTCATCCGATCTTCACCAAACTTGGTCAGCAGTTGCATCTAGTTGATATATAGGCCAAGTTCGAATATGGGTCATGCCGGGTCAAAAACTAGGTCATAGGGTCAATTAGTGCATTTTCAACGGCGCCACTTTGTCCGGACTCTAATTCAAATTGTATTCATCCGATCTTCACCAAACTTGGTCAGTAGTTGCATCTAGTTGATATCTAGGTCAAGTCCGAATATGGGTCATGCTGGGTCAAAAACTAGGTCAAAGGGTCAATTAGTGCATTTTACTTTGTCCGGACTCTAATTCAAATTGTATAAATCTTATCTTCACCAAACTTGGTCAGTAGTTGCATCTAGTTGATATCTAGGCCAAGTTCGAATATGGGTCATGCCAGGTAAAAAACTAGGTCATAGGGTCAATTAGTCCATTTTCAACAGCGCCACTTTGTCCGGACTCTTATTCAAATTGTATTCATCCGATCTTTACCAAACTTGGTCAGTAGTTGCATCTAGTTGATATCTAGGTCAAGTTCGAATATGGGTCATGTCGGGTCAAGAACTAGGTCATAGGGTCAATTAGTGCATTTTCAACGGCGCCACTTTGTCCGGACTCTAATTCAAATTGTATTCATCCGAAACTTTTAAACAACTTTTTATCCTGCGTCAAAGTGGTATGGGGGTATAAGTCACATTCAGTGACAAAGCTCTAGTTCAAGTTGAATTCACCAAACTTGGTCAGAGGTAGTATATAGATTATATATCAGTCAGGTCTGATTGGAGACATGCAACCGATTAACACATGCAATATTTTTATGCAATATTTTTATCCAGTTTTATTTTGCGATATTTTCATCGGGTTTATTTTTTTCGCGATTTTTGAAATTTTTTTTTGCTTATTTCCAAAACAAATACATCAATCATCAGTGTATCATCTCCAATGGCACACGAATCGGGCGTATATTGCTCCGTCATGCGGCGCTCTTGTTTACAATAAGCATGTTATTGCTGTTTTAAATGGAAGCATTATATAATACGAGGACATGATACCTAAAACAGTAAATTTACCGAAAACAGTGAGATTTCCCACCTCTACATCGTGATAGTGGCGTTAAACTATGATTTTAATGAATGTAACAACAGTATGCATTTAAGAGATGCTTTATATTAGTTATTTCTTTTTTGCGATAAGCATGTTATTACTGTTTTAAATGGAAGCATTATATTATACGAGGACATAATACCGAAAACAGTCAATTTACCGAAACAGTTAGATTTCCCACCTTAACATCGTGATATTCAGGGCTCGACACTAAGGCACGTCCGAACGACATTCACTGCCTGTACCTAGGTCCGGGCTAGCCAATGTCCCAGGAACATGCCCGACCGGTCGTGTGTATTCTGGGTGGGATTATGTGTTCAGACATGTCCGACATAAACATTCAAGGGCTGATTGAAATTGGTAGCTCGTCGGCCCAAAATGGCTGATAAAATATTTTCAGGTTTTCCCATCGAATTTAAATTATTTATCGAATTTTGGTGGACTACGCACTTTTCCGAACGTGAAATACAATCGCAATTGTCCATTATTTATCCCGCTTTTGATTGGTCCAACATAATCACTGCGAAATTCGGGATTATCCGCCTGTGTTCAATGCAGAATTTTCTTCTGTAAGTAAACAAATAAATATCGGTGTTTCTCTTCTTCTTCGCGGTGAGTCAAAAGGTGTATGCGTCAATCCGGGTTCAGTACATTTGACCTTCACTCGGATGAGTTAAATTCACGAGTCGGCCGTGGACACTAATTTTGTTCACGCATTTAAATTTTCTGCATAATCTGACATTCATAACTAAATCCAGTTTGGTCCAGATTGGGTGCCTTCTTTATACATCACATTCACGCTTGTGTAGTGCGACAAACAAAAACCCCACTTGCCAAACATGAAAGACATGATGCCCGCTGTCAATCACATTCTTGGTAATCATATCAGCCAATCAGCGCTCAGGCAGCCAAATACACACGTCCCCACATGAAGGTGTGTACAATAACTGTAAATGTCACAGATTAATACTGACCTATCCCAATGACCATAGCGCTGTAGATACTGCGTAAACGACTTGCTTTTAATACAGAGAAAAAGTCTCCACAATCTAGAAAATGCAACACCGATTTTTAAATGCGCTACAAAGTTTTTATTCATCAATCAAATTATAAAGCCCATGCTTTCCTCAAGGAATATATCAATAACTGCAATTTAAATAAGCTTTTCAAAGATGTAAATATCTTAATACAGTACATCAGATGACAATTAAATCCCAGAGTGAAGTTGGAAACAACAACTTATCGAGAAAACACGTCACTACCTATTTTATTTCTATGAAAAATATAAATGTTTTGATAATACTTGGGTCAGGGCACATGAAAGATTGGTCAGGGCTAGTAGGTTCTGCATTTACTAGCCTGAATGGGCTAGTTGAAATGAAAGTAAGTGTCGAGGCCTGATATTTCCGTTAAATCATGATTTTAATATATGATAACATCAAAGCATTTGAGCGAAGATTCAAATATGTTTAAGACGGTACCTGTAATTAAGTCAATGGTAATATAAAAGAACACATTATCAAAATATATATTTTATTATTGAACACATTTTAAATATTGGTATTTCTGGTCGAGTAGAACAAATTAAATTAAATGTTTAAAATAAAGACAATCTGGAAATAAGTAACATTTCATAATAAGATGCATAATATGACGTTCGATATCGGACCGTGTTTTGAAGTTTAAACATGTGCTGATCGCAATGACAATTAAGACAACAGCTTTAAAGTCACAGGCCTATAAATAATCCCATCATAAGGGAATTATAATCACAGCATAAAGAAATACATTTCATGCATAATGTGTAGACAATTAAGGCAACAGCTTGACGTCAATTTTTAAAGTTTTCTTTTTGCGGATGGCTTTCTTGACCGTTCGGCTTGTTTTCTTTTTCGTTGGCAGGGTTTTTTTACCGGCAGAGGGTGTTTTAATCAGCGTTCTTGATCCATCGGTGGAAACCACTACATTTGGGTGACACTTCCCGTAGTCACATAAGATTTTTTTTATTTTCCGTTCTCGTTGTTCTTCTGATGACATCTCTCAAAGGTCGATGGACACTTGGTGGTGTTAAAATTTGTCCGTCAATCTGAAATTACCCGTACCTCGCACGGCCCTACATCTCTCCATTTTTTCTCCCTCAACGATCTGCTCTACCTTTGATATGAATTTGCTGAGGTCCATCAACTTCCATTGCGTAGCAGTTTTTAATATGTGATTGGCGGATTCACAATTGTTGTTAGTCCACCCTGTGCTAACCTTTCCTATTAAAGACGGTTTGATAACAAAATCATTTAATGTCGGTTCCAATTTGTTATTATAATCCTTTTAATTTAGAAATTTATATATAAGTCGCATTTTAAGAAAACTGGGCATAATGCATATGCGGAATGAACAGGCTAATCTCGGACGACACTTTACGCACATGCATTATGCCCAGTTTTATCAAAATGCGACTCATATTATTGGATCTACGTTGAAATGCTTTAACACAGAAATTTGCTAGCCGTATCTATACATATTTTCTGGTCTCATTTAATAATAAATGTAATTGGGCAAAATGCATGGGCGGAAAGTGTCGTCGCAGATTAGCCTGTGCAGTGTTCACGTGCTTATCAGGGACGACACTTTCCGCCTCATTTGGATTTTTGCTAAGAAGAGACTTCATTTAAACGAAAAATGTCATAAAACGGAAAGTGTCGTCCCTTATTAGCATGTGCGGACTGAACAGGCTAATCTCGGACGACACTTAACGCACATGCATTATGCCCAGTTTTATCAGAACGCGACTCAAATTATCGGCTCTAAGTTAAAATGCTTTAATACAGAAATTTGCTAGCCGTATCTATACATGTTTTCTTGTCTCATTTAATAATAGATGTAAACATAATCACTATCAAAACCCTGCTTGTTTGTCAAATTGCTTAAATAAGAGGACATACTTTCCTTCGCAACCGGGTAAGAGTGTGGTTCCCATCCTCAAGCGCGTGATGGAGCCTCTGTCAAGCACAATGCTTACTGAGTATTTGTCATGCGGCCTGATGGTTTTCGCGGGTCTGGTAAAAGTATGTCTTCAGGAAGCCAAATTGTCAGTCCGGAGATTCCACTCACCCACGACAAATTTCTTTGCCAGGGAGTAGATCTCGGTAGGCGCCAGGGGTTCCCCAGCATCTACGACCCCCCTCAAGAGGCCCTTTTTAGAGGTTACAAGTTGTATAGACACAGCACAGTTATAGTGTAACTATGTCAAATTTACACAAAGTTAACACATATTTTAAAAGAAAACAGTCACATAACTGTAGAAAATAAATGGGTGTTGGCTGCTCTCCCTCCCCAAATGACCTAGATCTTGTCAGTTATCTGACTGTGACAGACAGTCTAGTAGATATTTGGCAAGGGCAGAGAAGACCGGGCNATTGATCCTGCGCCCTGAATAATATGTGTCCCGTATTCCAAACGAGAAGTTTACGTAGTACGACGCGTAATTCTGGAAACCTAAGTTCACATGAGAACCTAGGTTCTCATGAGAACCTATGGTTCCCAAATGAAAACCACGGATTAAGTATTAATGACGGGTAATTCTGAAAACCTAGGTTCTCATGAAAACCTATGGTTCCCAAATGAAAACAACCGATCTGGCAAGCAGTTTGACGCATTATCCCAAGAAACTAGGTTTTTCATGAGAACCTAGGTTCTCATTTTAAAACTTGGGTTCTTGAAGCCATGTGCAATCTTCAAGCGAGTTCATTCTGAGAACCTAGGTTCTCATGAGAAACCTAGTTTCTTGGGATAATGCGTAGAACCGCTTGCCATACAAGTTCTATTTGAGAGCAGTTCATGCCTGTTCTTTATATACCTTTTGAAAAGGAAATGCTTTCAACAAGTTTGAGTTCTTTTGTTTTCTTCAACACTCTATGGTACTTACATGTATGTTTGTCTCATTGGTTGTTGTCTTTTATGCAGACATAAATATGACATTTAAATATCATGCCCAGCTATTGTTACTGCTGTTTGTTGTTGTTAATGTTTGTGCAATTTTTACTTGGTGTGTATGTTTAGAAATGTGCTTACTTAAGAACAGGTATTAAGAATATATAATATTTTGCACTGTGTTTGCCATATTTATAGGTAACTCATTTAGTTGCCAAAATAAGCTTTAGCCAGACTCCCCATTGGGACATCATAATCCATTTCATAAAGATTGTTTCTGATTTTCTGCCCCATATAAAGGACACTCTGACCATTCAAAGGGAGTTTGTCTCATTAGGATCGTTTCCCAATCAAAGGCAAATACATTTACTTTTACCACTTTGGAATAATTTAAGTGACGGTAATTCAGACAAGTATATTATAATTTTACTGTAATTTGTTTATGTTAACATATTTATAATCTATGCAATAATAATGTTGTATGTAAGGAGCAGACAAAAAAAACTTAATATAGTCTTTGTACTCTCAAAATTGATGTGGAATCTGAAATATAATCATACAAAAGAACTGTGGCCAATCAAATCTTTTTACTGGAATGAATATTTCTAGATAAATTAGGTACGTTTATAAATTGGGCTTTGTATTTTGACATCAAGCTATTGTATATTCATAGCAATTCTGAATTTAATTGTTCATGGTTACCATGCATTTATTGTTTTACCTCTGCGTCCTGCGTCCTAGACTCAAAACAATTGCCATAGATGCAAAGTTTAAGAATATGTGCATCTGCAGGAAGCACGCTTTTTATGTCCACCAGTATATACTGGGGGACATATTGTTTTTGCCCTGTCTGTCTGTCTGTCTGTTGGTCTGTTTGCGCCAACTTTAACATTGGCCATAACTTTTGCAATATTGAAGATAGCAACTTGATATTTGGAATGCATGTGCATCTCATGGAGCTGCACATTTTGAGTGGTGAAAGGTCAAGGTCAAGGTCATCCTTCAAGGTCAGAGGTCAAATATATGTGGCCAAAATCGCTCATTTTATGAATACTTTTGCAATATTGAAGATAGCAACTTGATATTTGGCATGCATGTGTATCTCATGGAGCTGCACATTTTGAGTGGTGAAAGGTCAAGGTCAAGGTCATCCTTCAAGGTCAGAGGTCAAATATATGTGGCCAAAATCGCTCATTTTATGAATACTTTTGCAATATTGAAGATAGCAACTTGATATTTGGCATGCATGTGTATCTCATGGAGCTGCACATTTTGAGTGGTGAAAGGTCAAGGTCAAGGTCATCCTTCAAGGTCAGAGGTCAAATATATGTGGCCAAAATCGCTCATTTTATGAGTACTTTTGCAATATTGAAGATAGCAACTTGATATTTGGCATGCATGTGTATCTCATGGAGCTGCACATTTTGAGTGGTGAAAGGTCAAGGTCATCCTTC
>VMBQ01010157.1:11921-25085 GCA_007657795.1 Dreissena rostriformis | reverse complement strand
TTTTTAACCCTTTGAGCGCTGGAACCGGATTGTGAAGGCCTTTGCAAACAGTTTGGATCCAGATGAGACGCCACAGAACGTGGCGTCTCATCAGGATCCAAATTGTTTGCTATTCTGATACATGTAGTGGTCTTAGAAAAAAAATCGAAGAAAATGCTAATTTTAGAAATTCAGCAGACGACATTTAAGCAGACGACAAATTTCCCAGCATGCAAAGGGATAACAAGCTTGAGCACTATTGTGTCGTGTTCTGAGAAAACTGGGCATAATGCTTGTGCGTAAAGTGTCATCTCAGATTAGCCTGTGCAGTCCGCACAGGCTTATCCGGGACGACTCTTTCCGCCTACACTGGATTTTCGCTAAGAAGGGACATCATTTAAACGAAAAATTCCATAAAAGCGGAAATTGTCGTCCCTGATAAGCCTGTGCGGACTGCACAGGCTAATCTGGGATGAAAATTTACGCACATGCATTTTGCCCAGTTTTCTCAGAACACGCCACAATTTATACCATTCAGGTTGCTTTTCTGCATAAAATGTTTCAAGTTTTGAGTGATTTCCACATTCCTCAAGTAATCAATTTAAACAATGTTACATCACCATGAAGGGTATACATGCTCGATACTTTTTCATTCCCTGTGATTTGGAAATTCCTGAGTTATTTCCCTTGGACAAGCAATTTTTATAAGGCGAATTTGGACTGAAATTTTTCACCATTTATCTGCTAAAAAAGTTGATATTTGTCCACTTATCATCACCTTCAAAGTCTTCTCATAATGTTATATTTATTATTATGAAAAGGGATTTAAATTGGATAAAAAAATGTAAACAAGCCTCTCAATTTTCATCAAACATAGTTCAAGCATAATGAAATGTAGCATTTGCAGCAAAACATTAAATTAATCCTCTATAACATAGTAGAATAAAATATGTAATCATGTTTATCAAAACAAAGATTTCTCTTTTGGTAATCAAACTTCCCATCTGAATGGCTCGGCCACCATCCCCAAAAGTTGGTGAAAAACAACACTGTCAACTGTTAAAAATTAAAAAATAAATAATTGCAAGCATAGTCACTTGCTTACCTGAATAATATTAAAAAAAATCCTCAATAAAACTTTCAATAACACCAAACATGATGATAATTTTGAAGATTTTTATGTCCCTCAGTCTATACTGGGGGACATATTGTTTTTGCCCTGTTTGTTGGTTTGTTTGCACAAACTTTAACATTGGCCATAACTTTTGCAATATTGTAGATAGTAACTTGATATTTGGCATGCATGTGTATCTCATGGAGCTGCACAGTTTGAGTGGTGAAAGGTCAAGGTCATCATTCACGGTCAAAGGTCAAATATATGGGTCAAAATCGCTCAAAAGGGGACATAGTGTTTCTCAAACACATCACTTGTTTTTATTTAGGATTTCCCTTTTTTGAAGTGTCTTATGTAAATTCCTTCTTCTGTAGAGTTGTTCCATGGCGTATGACGAGATAGGGGAGGACAATGTGTACACCTGCGTGGGACACCCGCTGCGTAAGGACATTGAGAACATCGTCTACTGGATACTCAACGAGAACTTCACCACAGCATTCAATAGTATCCTTACAGCGGGAACAAAATGAAATAAAACACACATCACGGATGGAGAAATCAATTTTAGCCATGCCCTGTGAAGAGGAGACTTCTTAAAAACAAAAAATGCCATGAAAGTGGAAAGTTTCGTCCCTGATTAGCCTGTGCGGACTGCAGAGGCTAATCTCTAACTAAACTTTACACACTTCCATTAAACCCCCTTTATACAGAATAATGCTCATTTTCTGTATTGTTCTGGTTGTCATCAATATATTTGTGATAAACCCCCAAATTTTACCATTTATTCTCGGGTGTAAGATAATTCCACTTATGAGAAGCACCTAAAAATGCAGATATGCTAATATTTCTAAAAAGAAATATAAATTAAAATAATTCCCAATTAATACACGTAGACAGAGACGAAGTGGTTGAATTACACAAATGTGTTTCACCTTAACAATTCTGCAGATATAATGAATTTGAAGACTGCAAAAGGTTTAGCTCTGCAAGATATACTGACTGAGGTTCATCAATATGTTCACAAAGGTAGGTCAAGTTTGTTTGTGGAAGCTTCACAGATTTTTAATCACAAGTCATACTTCTGAGATTAGGGTTTAAAAACATGCCAATATTTTCTTACATTAGCCAGCTGTTGAACACTTGGACTATTAACATCTGTGCAAATGAAGTTTCAAAAACTATTTACATTATCTAATGACCCGTGTCATGCAAAAATTGGTCTTATGCAAAATGCGGCCAGCATAGCTTCAGCCCAGCCTGCCCATCCACGCAGTCAGGTCAGGAGCTACCCAGTCTGCTAGTGAGACCATCAAACCTTGCGTGACTCTTACAGGGTATCTCCTTACCAGATTGCGTAGGCTGGTCTGGAGCTATGCTGGCCACATTTGGCATAAGATCCATTTTCGCATCACTTGGGTCTAATAGAACCTGTTTAGCTGTTGCCCTTCACTGTTTAATGTTTCTTGTGACTTGTAGCTGCTGATTAATGCACTCTCTCCATTGGAGCTTATTATTAGCTGAAAGTTCGGGTGTGAAAACACCTGTTAAACTGTAACCCGTAATTATGTTATGAATTACCAGAAGCCAACTTCGACATCATTGTTATCGATTAAAAGTGGTTTGGTTAGAGTATTTTATTATTTCTAAAAAAACTTTCACTGGCTGTCTTCATCATAGGGGCTAAGGAATTTTTTGCCTAGAAAAAAATGTATTTGTTATTTTGAATAATTAAGATTCAGAATGTACTTTTTAGTCCCCCTACGGGTGTAATTGGAAGGGACTAGGTTGACCCTCTGTCAAGTGTTGGAAGTGTTTCCGTGTGTCTGCGGAATCTGTTTCCTGCGATAACTCTAAGAGTACTTTAGCTAGGTTGATGAAACTTGTTATGTATTTAGAGCGATATGGGAAATATGCACATTGTTTCAGTTTTTCCGCCAGACAAATATTTTCTGTGGTTACAGATGATATGGTTACAGAAAAAATTGAAAACTAAGATCTCGATCCTGCTATACCTCAAAAAGTATGCAAACTATGTTGATGAAACTTGGTAAATGGATAAGGCGTTATATGGGGAATATTCACGTTTTTATAGTTTTGTCTTCCAAAAATTTAGATCCTGCAATTACTAAAAAAGTACTTAAGCTAGCTTGGTTATAGTGTGTATGTGGATAGAAGGCCATATGGAGATATGCTCGCTGTTTGTTGTATGTGGATAGAGGGCCATATGGAGATATGCTCGCTGTTTACAGTGTGTATGTGGATAGAGGGCCATATGGAGATATGCTCGCTGTTTATAGTGTGTATGTGGATAGAGGGCCATATGGAGATATGCTTGCTGTTTGTTAAAGTTAAAAGGAAAACCTCGATCCTGCAATAACTCACAAAGTACTTAAGCTAGGTTAATGGAACGGATAGAGATCCTGTTTCTTACTCCAACAACATTAACTGGGTAGGGGACAACATTAACTGGGTAGGGAACAACATTAACTGGGTAGGGGACAACATTAACTGGGTAGGGGACTGCTGTTGTGTCTGTGACAAAGCTGTTGTATTAACTGGGTAGGGGACTGATGTTGTGTCTGTGACAAAGCTGTTGTATTAACTGGGTAGGGGACAACATTAACTGGGTAGGGGACTGCTGTTGTGTCTGTGACAACATTAACTGGGTAGGGGACTGCTGTTGTGTCTGTGACAAAGTTCTTGTTTCAATTGATGCTTTGAATGTTTTGTTCGTTGTATTTTCAGTTGATTTGCCAATGCATGTCCGTCTGCATCTGCTGGAAAAAATGGCCGAAGTGGAGTAAGTTGTTATTTAGCTTGACCACAAATGTTACTTATACTGTAAGCCAATTAATCAGTTATTTTTCAACCAGGTTTTCAATAAAGTTGACAATTCTATTTATTAGATTGGAGTATGGAATTGAGAAATATGTCTATGGGCCGTAGTTTCTGGACAATATTTTGAGTTTGCATAGATCAATCTTGATGAAATGTTGGATGCAGCATTCTCCCATGGAGTAGTATCTTTGGATTGCATTTGGGGCTAGTAGGGTTAAGGTCATTTTTGCTAAACATTAAACAAATTGTTCCTCTTGAAACTTCAGTTTGGATGAAAATGTGTGTTTAGGTACATGCAGACCTCGCTATGGATTGCATTTTGGGCATGTTAGGTGAAGGTCAAGGTCACTGTAACTTAAAATAGAAAACAGATTCTGCTAAATTACATGAATTTGATGTAGGTATTGTACTTAGTGTGTGGGTACCTTACCTACAGAACAAGCTTGAGATTGCACTTAGGGGCCAGGTAGTTTAAGGTCAAGATTGTAACTTAAATAGAAAAATGGTTGCTGCTTCATTAGTCAGGTCAAGGTCAAGTTGTTTCGTACTAAAAATATAAAAACAATTTGTGTAGGTAAGTCACATGCAGACCATTTTGTGGATTGCAAAACTAGTAAAATAATATTAAATTAATCATTGTTTTGTGCCCTTCCCCTTTTTCTTGTATCAAATCATAGCACATGAAGTGTCACATATTTATGCCTCCTTTCGAAGAAGAGTAGGTAATTGTTTTACTGGATGTTGGTCGGTCTGTTGGTAGACCAGTTCGTTTCCGATCAATAACTTGTGAACGGATTGACTAATTGGCTTTATACTTCCCATGTGCATTGGCCTTTGCCAGTAGATGACCTTTATTGAAATTGGGGTCACTAGGTCAAAGGTCTAGGTCACTGTCACACCAAGAGTGAAAATTGTTTCAGATCAATAACTTGTGAAAGGAAGGACTTATTGGCTTAATGCTTTCCTTCTGATGATCTGCATTGACCCTTGACAGTAGATGGCCCCTATTGAAAATGGGATCACTACTTCAAAGGTCAAGGTCACTGTCACAATAAGTGTGAAAATCGTTTCTGATCAATTACTTGTCAACTGATTCACCGATTGGCTTGATACTGCCCATGTGCATTGGCCTTGCACAGTTAATAACTCCTATTGAAATTGGGGTCAGTAGGTCAAAGGTCAAGGTCACTGTCACAATAAGTGTGAAAATTGTTTCCGATCAATAACTCGTCAACGAATTGACCGATTGGCTTGTTATTCCACATGTGCATTTGCCATGGACAGTAGATGACCCCAATTTAAATTGAGGTCACTAGTTCAAAGGTCAAGGTCACTGTGACATTAATTGTTAAATTGGTTTCTGTTTGATCTGTCATTGAAGGATTGATAGATGGGACTCATATTTTGCAGATGCAATGACCTTGAAGAGTAGATAATTCCTATTGAAATTTAGGTCAGTTTTGTTGCAAAATATCCTGTGTCAAGGCTCTGTTGGGGGGGATCAGTCTCCGACCAGGGAGCTCTTGTTTTAATGTTAAAATTGAATAACCTATAAATTTGCATTCTTCGGAAATAAATATTTTAGTCAGAAGCCATTTAGTTGAGGATATATATATATTTACCAATGTCAAATGAATGTATGTACATCATTTATTTAGTGATGCAGATGAATTTATGTTCATCTTGATAATGATTTGTTGGTTGATTCTGATACACATGGATATTGAACATTTGATACTTAATAGCATTTGTGGCGTGTTCTGAGAAAACTGGGCAAAATGCTTGTGCGTAAAGTGTCATTCCAGATTAGCCTGTGCAGTCTGCACAGGCTAATCGGGGATGACACTTTCCGCCTAAACTGGATTTTCGCTAAGAAGAGACATCATTTAAACGAAAACTTCCATAAAGTTGAAATTGTCATCCCTGATTTGCCTGTGCCGACTGCACAGGCTAATCTGGGATGACAATTTCCGCACAAGCATTTTGCCCAGTTTTCTCAGAACACGACACATTTAGTCATAGAGCTTTGCTTATGCGGAATGATATGTCATGATAACAAGGATTTGAAAAAGTGTTGTAATTTATCAGATAGTATGTGTGGTGTTCTGAGAAAACTGGGCATAATGCATGTGCGTAAAGTGTCATCCCAGGTTTGCCTGTGCAGTCCACACAGGCTAATCAGGGACGACACTTTCCGCCTTAATTGGATTTTTGCTTAGAAGGGACTTCATTTAAACGAAAAATGTCATAAAAGCGGAAAGTGTCGTCCCTGATCAGCCTGTGCGGACTGCACAGGCTAATCTGGAACGACACTTTACGCACATGCATTATGTCCAGTTTTCTCAGAACACGACACAAATTATCACCATGTTCAGATGGTACTGTATGTCAAGCGTAAAATATGTCCCTAGCTCATAAGCTAACGTCATGCTTTCAGTTTTAGAGTTCAGCGTTATGTATTAATATTAATATAAGCAGAACAGAACAAAATAGTTTATTTGACTAAAGCACATAAAGCGCATTTTCATACATACATTATTCATTAACAACATGCGTTGGAATTAATACACAACATATTTATTCATATTATCTATCAACATTATTTGTTTGCTACGATTTACTTTCCTATACCTGTGTTATAATAATAACAAGGTTGCCACTTAACTTGAAAAGTAAGGGGACATAGTGTTTCACAAACACATTTCTTGTTTATCTTTGGTTTTGTGGTATTTACTATATATAGCCTTGCATCATGCATATTTAAGTGTACAAGTGGTACTGCTTTGTTATTTGTTAAATATTTTATGTTAAAGAATAAAATAAACATCAACTGGGTGGATTTGGTCGGCTGTATGGGGAGGCCAAATATGTCGCGAAATTAGTCAGTGAAAACCAAGGTTTGGTCAGGGATAAGTCAGTGAAGTCAGGGAATTTTATTTCGTCAGGTTGGTGGCAACCCTGAATAATCAATATTGCATACAATAATTCTCTGTATAGCCGAACTTCATCTCACTGTGTATATGTATTTATGATGATTTATTTTGCCAAAAGCATGTAATGCTGATAATGCAAATAAATAAACCGTATTTAACGAAATATCAATTTAAATTCACAATAAACTAGCATGTTTTCGTGAGAATGTCACATTGATGAAGTTAATACATTGTGACCAAAAAATAAATGTCAAACGTAGTTTAATAATTGCAACAATTATTACATAATTCTGTACCCATTTTTAAGTGAAAGAATAAAAAATAATTTATATTGCATAAATATAACATTTTTCTCCATTTCAAAGCATTTAAACAAGCATGGCTAAACATGGCTAGTTTTTAGCTCCACTGGCCAGAGGCCAGCGGGGCTTATGTCATGGTCCTGTGTCCGTCATGCGTGCGTGCGTCCTTCCGTGCGTTAACTTTTTCTTTAAACATCTTCTTCTCCTAAACTACATGTTCAATTCTGATAAAACTTCTCACAAACGTTCCTGGGGTGAACCATTTTCAAATTTGTCCTGCCCCAGGGGTCACAAAAATGAACATATGCTAATATAAAGCCTATTTTGTGCAAAAAAAATCTTCTTGTCCATAACCGTATGGCATAGGGCTACCAAATTTGGTTTGTAGTGACATCTAATAGTTCAAATTATTCCCCTGGGCTCAAATTTGCCCCTGTCCCGGGGGTAACAAAACTGAACTCTTCCAACTTTAAGTGCCCAGTGGGACGAGGGATAGAAAGACAAAGTCACCTGCTTGAGTACATTTCAACCCATGCGCATTGCACGCTTTTTTCGCATAAAAAACAGTGGAGCGATACAGGGCCATCATGGCCTTCTTGTCTTAACACTGTTTTGTTTGAGTAAATAAGTAGTTAAATTCACTCGAACATATTTGGACGGATCTATAATACAGATCTATAATACTTTGGAATTAATGTATGCCTATTATTAGCATAATAAGGGCATTTAAGAACAAAGTGACATTCATCCTCGATGTCATGCATAACACACATTTACGTTGATCTCTGAAAACGTTTTGAATATGTCTTTCGTTTCCATAGATAATGACACAACAAAGATATTTAGCAATAATGTTCCTATGCTTTTTATTTTCAACAATATCAAGATACGATGATCTTTCTTATACTTTTTGAAAATTTCTTATATGTGTTGTGTTCTGAGAAAACTGGGCATAATGCATGTGCGTAAAGTGTTGTCCCAGATTAGCCTGTGCAGTCTGCACAGGCTAATCAGGGATGACACTTTCCGCCTAAATTGGATTTTTGCTAAGAAGACGCTTCATTTAAATGAAAAATGCCATAAAAGGGGAAAGTGTCGTCCCTGATTAGCCTGTGCGGACTGCACAGGCTAATCTGGGATGACAATTTACACACAAGCATTATGCCCACTTTTCTCAGAACACAACACATATAAAATCATTGAGCTAGATGATGCAGGGTAAGCAGGAAATAAATTCAAGGAGAATCTAGGGGACATGCACAAATCGTGGTTGGCCCCTTGATTTTGTAAAACATTCATTGGTTCTTTGTTCAGTAATATATGATTTTGTAAGGCAATAACAGTGTTCTTATTCAAATTCGTGTTCTATTTTATTTTTTTATTTTTTAGATCTTTACATTTAGTTCATCTCTCATCCAGCTATATCAAATGAATCTTAATAAATATAATATTGAAAACACTTTTATTCTCAATTTTGAAGCATTTGTTAGCAAAACAGCAACAGCACTAATTTCCCAATTTCAGTCAAAACGCCGCGATTTTTCCAATCCAAAAGGACCTGGCCCCATTCCCAAATTGGTGAAAAAAAACCACTGAATAATCTGGAAATCTGTGTTCTGTGAGACGTCTTGTTAAATGCCAACTTTCTTGGTTCATATGTATAGCAATTAACTAAATTCATTAAACTTCTACAGGTATAGGCTTGTCTCAGGGACCAATGAGAAGATACAGTTGAGCTCCTTGATAGCAGCCTTCCAGGTGACCAGAGATATGATCGTTGCAGAGGCCAAGTGATTGGGCAACAGACTTGCGGTTGCTAAAGTGATTGTGCTAAGGAGTCGTGATGGCAAAAGTTAATGTGCAACAGACTTGTGATTGATATGAACAACTATTTGCATACTGTACAGTCTGTACTTAAACAACAGATGATTAAGGGCCTGTTAAAATTGTCATGACAAAGTACACTGAAACGCTGTTCATAAAACCATTATTTTGATTGTTTTGTGGAATTTTAAATGTTTTTTCAGTCATGAAGAACAAGAAAACAAATTAGCATCAGATTTGCCATGTACGACTTGACTCAGTACAGGACTGTTTCCATAGGAACAATATCACACACCTGAAGAACATGGATTCTAAGACTGTCCAAGTGTTTTAGAATAATATTGAAACAATAAAATCCACACCTATTGGCTGTGAAACTATATAGATTGTTATTGCTTGTGTTCTTGTTTCCTCAACCATCTGTTGCAGCAATGAGTGGGAACAAAATGTTAATAAACTAAATGATAATTTCATCATGCAATACCGGCTTTTCCTGTTAAGTCCTTACCATGTGTTGATTCCAGAATGTGTTAATTTCTACTTCAGCTAGCTTTGTTTTTTGTCGGTCATATATTTCTGTTGTTAGCTTATACATTTAATTCTTATCTATAAACCCACGTGCCTTTCATAGAACAAATTTCATTTTAATTATCAATAGAAGCAAAAAGAAAAAGAATACCAACCCAATCCTTGTGAAACCATAGCAAAATATAGTCTAAATTGCAGAATATTTTATAAAAAAATCAAAATAATTGTTGTTATGTTGTTTAAACAATAAGATTAACAACAAGTTGAAGATCACCAGTTGATAAACGCTTTTATTTTGATGTGAGTGTATTGAGAAACTTGAACCCAACACCCTGATGTTTAATTCTAATATAAGAACCTGAAATCATTCTTAACCGGTCAATTACCCTCAATTGGTCGTTGTCTGCTCAGGTACCACTTCAAGTACCAAAAATACGCTTAAAGGCACCGGCTCTGGGTACTTTTAAGTATATTTTCCGTTCCCCTCAGGTAATTTGTAGTATACTTACTTAACCCTGGGTTAGGGTTCGGGTTAGGGATAAGGCTTAACCTAACCCGAACCCTAACCCTCTAACCCCCCCCCCCCGCGCAATACCATNTGCGCATTACAATACCAGGCTTCGCTCGTTGTAGTTGTCCGCTTCCCGACCAATCATGGTTGTCTCAATTGGTCGTTGTCGGCTCAGTTACTACTTAAAAGTACCCCAAGTACTCTTTAGTATACTACAATGTACCCTGGGTACAACAATATGCTTAAAGGCACCCGGCCATACTCCGAGGTACTGTTTAGTATATTTGTATTGAGAGTCCATGGGGTTCTTTATAGGAGGACCCGAGTTGACAATGAACAATTGAGCATCAAAAAAAAATATTGCTAACACTTAACAATATTCTTCATTGCATACTAACCTGACATACTTTAAACTTGTTCAACGTGTTAATGTTAATTTGCCACAATCCAGCTGCTGTATCTTCAACAGCCTGGGAACAGTAAATAATTAAAACATGTTTGATTACATTTTTGTTGAACCTTCATGTGGAAAGATCAATATAGCAGTCATGATTGTTAAGTATATGTGTGGGCGCATGTGCGTTTGAGCTTGTCCGGATTGTATATTTGTCGTTTTTTATTTTGTTTTCTTGAAATGGCCATGAAACAGCTTGTCTGGACCATTAGACTGGGTGACTGACTGACTATTAAACTGGGCGACTGACTGACCATTAGAGTGGGTGACTGACTGACTATTAGACCGGGCGACAGACTGACCTATTAGACTAGGCGACTGACTGACTATAAGACTGGGCGACTGATTTACCATTAGACCGGGCGACAGACTGACCATAAGACTGGGTGACTGACTGACCATTAGACTGGGCGATTGACTGACCATTATACTGGGTGACTTACTGACCATTAGACTTGGAGACTGACTGACCATTAGACTGGGCAACTGACTGACCATTAGACTGGGTGACTGACTGACCATAAGGCTGGGCGACTGACTGACCATTATACTGGGTGACTGACTGACCATTAGACTGGGCGACTGACTGACCATTAGACTGGGCAACTGACTGACCATAAGACTGGGTGACTGACTGACCAATAGACTGTGCGACTGACTGACCATTAGACTGGGCAACTGACTGAACATTAGACTGGGTGACTGACTGACCATTAGACTGAGTAACTGACTGACCATTATACTGGGTGACTGACTGACCATTAGACTGGGCGACTGACTGACCATAAGACTGGGCAACTGACTGACCATTAGACTGGGTGACTGACTGACCATTAAACTGGGCGACTGACTGACCATTATACTGGGTGACTGACTTTCCATTAGACCGGGCGACAGACTGACCAATTATACTGGGCGACTGACTGATCATTACACGGGTGACTGACTGACCATTAGACTGGGCGACTGACTGATCTTTAGACCGGGCTACTGACTGACCATAAGACTGGGCGCCTGACTGACCATTAGACTGGGCGACTGACTGACCATTAGAATGACTGACTGACCAATGAGACCTTGCGACTGACTGACCATTAGACTGACTGACTGACCAATTTGACCTTGCGCCTGACTGACCATTATACTGGGTTACTGACTGAACGTTAGACTGGGCGACTGACTGACCATAAGACTGGGCGCCTGACTGACCATAAGAATGGGTGACTGACTGACCGTAAGACTGGGCGAATGACTGACCATAAGACTGGGCGCCTGACTGACCATAAGACTGGGCGCCTGACTGACCATTAGACTGGGCGACTGACCATTACACTGAGCTACTCATAAGACCAGGCGACTGACCGACTAATAAGACCTTGCGACTGACTTACTATAAGACTGGGCGACTGACTAACCTTTAGACTGGGCGACTTACTGACTAATTCGACCGGGCGATGGACTGACGATGAGACTGGGCGACTGACCAACCATTTAGACCTTGGGGCGACTGACTGACAATAAAACTGGGCAACTGACTGACCATAAGACCGGGCGATGAACTGACCATGAGACCGGGCGACTGACCGACACTTATACCGGGCGACAGACTGACAATTAGACTGCGCGACTGACTGAACATTAGAGTGGGCGACTACTGACTGAACAGTAGACTGGGCGACTGACTGACCATTACATCGGGCGACTGACTGACCATTAGACAGGCGACTGACTGACCATTAGACTGGGCGACTTACCGACCATTAGACTGGGCGACTGACTGACCAATTAGACTAGGCGACTTACTGACCATTAAACCGGTTGACTGACTGACCATAAGACTGGCCGACAGACTGACCATTAGACTGGGCGACTGACTGACCATTAGACTGGGCGACTAACCGACCATTAGACTGGGCGACTGACTGACCAATTAGACTAGGCGACTTACTGACCATTAAACCGGGCGACTGACTGACCATAAGACTGGCCGACAGACTGACCATTAGACTGGGCGACTGACTGACCATAAGACCGGGCGATGAACTGACCATGAGACCGGGCGACTGACCGACACTAATACCGGGCGACAGAATGACAATTAGACTGCGCGACTGACTTACCATTAGAGTGGGCGACTACTGACTGAACAGTAGACTGGGCGACTGACTGACCATTAGATCGGGCGACTGACTGACCATTAGACTGGGCGACTGACTGACCATTAGACTGGGCGACTAACCGACCATTAGACTGGGCGACTGACTGACCAATTAGACTAGGCGACTTACTGACCATTAAACCGGGCGACTGACTGACCATAAGACTGGCCGACAGACTGACCATTAGACTGGGCGACTGACTGACCATAAGACTGGGCGACTGACTGACCATTAGACTGGGCGACTAACCGACCATTAGACTGGGCGACTGACTGACCAATTAGACTAGGCGACTTACTGACCATTAAACCGGGCGACTGACTGACCATAAGACTGGCCGACAGACTGACCATTAGACTGGGCGACTGACTGACCATTAGACTGGGCGACTAACCGACCATTAGACTGGGCGACTGACTGACCAATTAGACTAGGCGACTTACTGACCATTAAACCGGGCGACTGACTGACCATAAGACTGGCCGACAGACTGACCATTAGACTGGGCGACTGACTGACCAT